>QCXZ01000003.1:67484084-67633878 GCA_025024175.1 Rhyzopertha dominica | reverse complement strand
AAAAAAAGAATATTAATATTCTTTTGCAATGGCGGTTGGGTAGGCAAAAGGAATGTTCGGAGTAGCTGTAACACATAAAGAAATTGCTCATAATTATTTAGATGCCTTTGAGACCTCAAGACATAGCTTGTTGTGTGTATTAATGAAGTAAATTGTCATTTACTCTCAAACTAATTTATTGTGCTATAAAAAAGCTAGTACGAGACTACTCCAAATCGTTGAATAAAAAAAAGAATATTAATATTTTTTGCAATGGGCGGTTGGTAGGCAAAAGGAATGTTCGGAGTAGCTGTTAACACATAAAGAAATTGCTCATAATTATTTAGATGCTCTTTGAGACTCAAGAACATAGCTTGTTTATGTGTATTTAATGAAGTAAATTGTCATTTACTCTCAAACTAAATTTATTGTGCTATAGAAACAGCTAGTACGAGACTACTCCAACATCGTTGAATAAAAAAAAGAATATTAATATTCTTTTTGCAATGGGGCGGTTGGTGGCAAAAGGAATGTTCGGAGTAGGCTGTAACACATAAAGAAATTGCTCATAAAATTATTTAGATGCCTTGAGACCTCAAGACATAGCTTGTTATGTGTATTTAATGAAGTAAATTGTCATTTACTCTCAAACTAAATTTATTGTGCTATAGAAACTAGCTAGTACGAGACTACTCCAACATCGTTGAATAAAAAAAAAGAATATTAATATTCTTTTGCAATGGGCGGTTGGTGGGCAAAAGGAATGTTTCGGAGTAGCTGTAAACACATAAAGAAATTGGCTCATAAATTATTTAGATGCCTTGAGACCTCAAAGACATAGCTGTTATGTGTATTTAATGAAGTAAATTGTCATTTTACTCTCAAACTAAATTTATTGTGGCTATAGAAACTAGCTAGTACGAGACTACTCCAACATCGTTGAATAAAAAAAAGAATATTAATATTCTTTTGCAATGGGCGGTTGGTAGGCAAAAGGAATGTTCGGAGTAGCTGTAACACATAAGAAATTGCTCATAATTATTTAGATGCCTTGAGCCCTCAAGACATAGCTTGTTATGTGTATTTAATGAAGTAAATTGTCATTTACTCTCAAACTAAATTATTGTGGCTATAGAAACTAGCTAGTACGAGACTACTCCAACATCGTTGAATAAAAAAAGATATTAAGATTCTTTTGCAATGGGCCGGTTGGTAGGCAAAAGGAATGTTCGGAGTAGCTGTAACACATAAAGAAATTGCTCATAATTATTTAGATCGCCTTGAGAACCTCAAGACATTGCTTGTTATGTGTATTTAATTGAAAGTAAATTGTCCATTTTACTCTCAAACTTAAATTTATTGTGCTATAGAACTAGCTGAGTACGGACGACTACTCCAACATCGTGAATAAAATATATAAGAAATATAATATTCTTTTTGGCCCAATGGGGGCGGTTGGAGGGCAAAAGGAATGTTCGGAGTAGGCCTGTACACACCATTTAAAGAAATTGCTCATAAATTAATTTAAGAGCCTTGAGTACCTCACGACAATAGCGTTTGTGGTGTGTATTTTAATGAAGTAAAGTTGGTCATTTTACTCTCAAACTAAATTTATTGTGAATAGAAACTAACTAGTACGAGACTACTCCCAACATCTGTTGAATAGAAAGAAAGAATATTATTCTTTTTTGCAATGGGCGGTTGGTAGGCAAAAGGAATGTTCGGAGTAGCTGTAACACATAAAGAAATTGCTCATAAATTATTTAGATGCCTTGAGACCTCAAGACATAGCTTGTTGTATTTAATGCAGTAAATTGTCATTTACTCTCAAACTAAATTTATTGTGCTATAGAAACTAGCTAGTACGAGACTACTCCATTGAATAAAAAAAAGAATATTAATATTCTTTCTGCTCGGGGGTGGTTGGTAGGTAAAATGAATGTTTAGAGTAGCTTTATTAAATGAAAGGTTTGTTATAAATTATCTAGATGATTTTTTTTTGAGTCATATCAATTTGGAAATTTAGGTTGTCAGGTAATTCATCCTAAACCTACCTATCATTTTAAACATACACAATCCTATATTAGCTTCTTATACCCTAGTGTGGTTATACGTATTAATCATTGTTAGCATATGCTGTGGACGGACGATGCTCCACTTAGTATTTAATAAGTTATCGGTTCAAGTTTCGCGCCAATTTTATTATGTACGGTTATTTTAGTACATACATTTAGTACGACGAGGTGGGTTTGTCAATGTAAGACCCGCGCCGAAGACTAAGGACATCGTCGGCATAAGGACCTGTTGATGTGCGCGAAATGCGTCTTAGACTACAGAGGCCCAAAGAGGAAGTCGCCGCGTGTGTCAACCGTGGAGGTTCACATCCCGCTAGCTACAGGAGGTGCCCGAGACTCCCGCAACTCCTCGAGTCGTCACCGAAGACTACCTCCGTTCCGGCAGTCACTACGATCGTCGCCTCCGCCGTGATACTCCGCTTATCGCACGCCCGAGCTACTGCCGTCATATCTAGCTCTCAAGATATCGCCAACCTATTTAAAAAAATGCCTAGAGATTCACGCACAGTCCTCCCTGCAGAACGCATATTGGAATGAAAACGCGATCAAACGCCAACGATTCGAGTTCTTGTAATCCTTGACACGACATGGAGTCGATGTAGCCTTGGTCAATGAGACACATCTGAGACCATGCGACAGCCAGAGCGTTCTGCAGTACGTCCTCCACCACACCGACCATCTGAATCGCCCCGGAGGTCTTACCGCCATCTACGTCAACACAGGCCCTCATTCTCGGAACAGCTGCAAACCCACCTGCCCAGGTACACGGCACGATACGCTCCGTCCGTCTACTCGAACAGGCCTTAGCCCATCTTGCCGCCGCCAATCGAGCGCGAACCGCAGAGAGAGTTTCCTCTATCGTATGACGTGAGAACACTCATGGAACACCGAAGATCGCAGGCAGTACAATCAACTGCAAGCACAGATGAAAGAGGCCGTCTTACACCACATAAGCGCACGTTGGGAAGCCAAGATTCGCCAACTGGACGAAGACTCAAGCAACCTCTGGAGGATGACTAAAATCCTGTGGAACAGGCCCGCTCCACGACGAGTACGGCTTGCTGTACACGCCGGAGGATAAAGCCGAAGCTTTTACCGACTGCATGGAACGCCMTTGCAGTCCAACCTTCGAGAACGCGGACCTAGACGACATCGAGTACGCCACCGAGGGCTTCAACGTCAAGGCGTCAGTCGGAGCTATCTTTGTGGACATGGCGAAATCGCTCGACAAGGTATAACATGAGGGATTGATACTCGAGCTATCACATACCGACATGCCAACCGGAATCGGACTTCCTGAGGGACAAACCTCTGTGTGAAGCTCAGCTACAAAAGGTCCTCGGTGCGCACCGCCACATGAGGGATTCCGCAGGGCTCGACGTTTTCGCCGCCGCTGTTCACCGTGTTCACGAGGGACATCCTGAAGACGGAAGCATCAGAACTCGCTATCTACGCAGATGACACCGCTATCTTCACTATATCAGTTGATCCACGTCTGATGACTCCACGTCTTCAGAAAGCCGCCGGCATTCTTTCTGAGCAAACGGAGGAAGCAGCCCGATCGAAACCCATCTTCGTTCGCGCTATCCCGTGGAAACAAGAAGCCAAGTACCTGGTATCGCCATCGACAGGAATTTTCTGTGGAAATCGCACATCGACGACCTAGCCAACCAGACGACGGCCGCGCTGACCAGCCTCTGTTGTCTGCTATACCGCAATAGCAAGTTGAGCAGCGACAACGAGCTCTTGATCTACAAGACGATACTGCGGCCGATGGTGACGTACGGATGTGCTGCATGGAGTTAAGCATCAGCTAAACACATCAAAAGTCTTCACGTTATCCAGAACAAGGTTCTCCGAATGGTCATCGATGCTCCCTAGTTCGGCAGAGTTCTCAGATACACAGAGATCTCGAAGTTCCTACGATCTAGGAATTCCTCCTAGAAGCAGCAGCCAAGGCATTCCACAAAGCGGACGCCTACGAAAACCCCCTCATTCGTAATCTAAGAGATTACGATGAAGAGGAAGCTCGTACCCACAAGAGGCCCAAGATGATGCTGCTGCAGTAGCTTCTAAGCCTTGTCGACGTCCAAGGGTGCAATACTCGTACTTGGATGGGTTCTTCTACGTAGTTTTCCCCTGAAGGTGTGCATGGAGTAACATCATTTATAGAAATTACCAAATATAATTTTTTTCTCCGCCACAATCACACGCAATCAGTCCCGACGCGTACGTAGCTAGCGACGCTACTATGATTCCACAAATTACCATTAGTCCTGCCGTAACTAAGTTTTAGTAAAAGTTKATTMGCTGCTAATATTTATATTCGCCCGATGCGCGTTTTTCGCTGCACTGAACAGTTTTGAAACTTACCCTCTAAAGTACAGTACTGTTTGATGCACTCGAGGTCCAGTCGATCTGGTGGACGCTCGATCCTCGTCGATCTCCTAGCTAGAGGACGGTCCTCTGCTACTGAGGCTGCAACAGGTTCCCTTTCTTCTCCTGACTCTGTAACTACCTGCCCCAACTGATGGGCTTGAACTGCTGCTGCTTGGAGTTCCCATGCTGATGGTACTTTAGCATGAATAGGAGTACCAGTATCGGAATCCGTCTTTCACTAGTAATCTGTCTATTTTTCTTTCTTATTACATTTCTTTGATGGAACGGTAACCTGTATGGGCGCTTCGTAATCGTAGGTATTTTCTCTGTAATAATTCTATGCTTGACCATATTTGTACTTGTTAACATTTCGTTTTCTTTACAAAACTAATCTGAATATCGGTCCAGAAATTCTAAAACCAAATATATTTTGGGCGTAATTATTGAAACGCTCCAATTCAAAAGAATTATCTTCCCGTTCTCCCGTAAAAATGTCCAATACGTTAACAGTTTTCGTGTTTTCCCGACCGGGTATGTTCGCCGACGCTATTCCTAAAGTCCAGTTCTCCTTTGAAGTTATCAGAAACGAATTCAAATTCAACATTCGTATTAAACACTTTTCGACTTCATCTGTCATTACTCTATAGCTGCCATTATTACTCCGTTTATTTTTATTTTATATGGTTCTATTATAATTTCTTGGCCCTCTAATACTTCAGCTAATTTCCCATAATACGTAGCTTCGCATTTCACTGATATCTCCATGTCCTCAGTTAACAAAACGTTTATTTCTTGATTTTTTCCTTGTCCACAGGTTTTCTTTCTTCCCATGCTTTAACCTTTTCCGCTTGTAGTAATTCTATTTCCTTTAATTCCGCTTCGCGTTGTCATTAAGTTTGAAGTAGCCTTTTTGATCACCCTCCGTATTCTTTTTCTTAACACCCGGTTTCAGTCTACCAACTCCACTAGACCAATCTGTTTCATCTAAAGTATACTTTTCGTCTTCACTGATTCCTCCGCAAATCTATTCTTGTGTAACGACTTCAATACCATTCACGTTAACGCGATTTACTACCCCATAAATCGTCTTCTTCCTAAGCACAACCATCCACTTTTCTATTAATCTTTCTATTAATAAAACCTTTATTATTCACTTCATTAACACGTATTTCATCACCACTGTGATCCGCAACACCGGTTATCTCGTTACTACCCACAATTTCTTCACTTATCTCGATATCCTCACTGATGTCTTCACTAACACCACATACTTCTATCTTATCGTAATCAACAGTCATATTTTTCCCATTCGGCACCGCCTACTTTAGGGCAGTACGGTCCTGCACCTCAGAATTCCGATCCTTGTGTAGTCTTCGAGAATTCTTTCTTAAGTGGTTTGATCGCACGTCCTTGGCACACTTCTGTTTCATCATGATAACTAGGCTTCCTTGCACTATTACCGTTCAGAGAATTGCGAGCATGAATTCTACACTCATTAGCTTCCCTCGCGGACATCGAAAGCTTTTCTCTAAATTCGCGGGTCGCTTTTCCTTGACTAAATTCCGTATTCGCGTAACATAGATCCTTAACTTCAGCTTCGTCATAATTGGCCATAAAATTCAAACAAATCCGGTCCTGAGTTTTGGAAACCTGAACATCCCTCACCGGCCTCGCGAGACCATTATTATAATCCGCCGTACCGGAGTTCCTTGATTTAAAATTTCACGATAACTTCAGACTTCGCCTCGTATACTACCACTTTCGCCTACTGCTACGTCATCCTTTCTCGCAAAGCGTTTAATCTTATCATAACTTCTGATATCGTTAGCATAATTTCCTTACTATCGCTAACTACCTCATCATTTCTTTGTAAAACGCTTTTAAACCTCCTATCGTCCATTGTATTATCGTATCTCCGCGCTGTATCGCTTTTCACCCCATTATTATTACTTCTTGTCTATGTAATATCAATACTAAGACCTTTGCCCATCATTAGCTTAAGTATTKCATTAGCCCATTCCTCCAAAACATTTTTTCTAAAATAAATTTTTAAGTTCTCTCCTAAGAAATCTGTACCTAAGATTCCATCACACTGTAGCGGTCATTCATCCTCACAAACTACAAATTTTTGACTGACGCTAACAAACTGCTTTGTTATTCCAACACCCTAATCAGTCTCAGTCAAAACTGGAATACCATGGCTCATACCTCTCAGTCCGACTGACTCATTGCATCTTTCAGTCAAGATGATTTTGATAACTGAAACAGCTGATCCAGTATCTATTAATTATTTACATGRGWCTCCAGTTATAAATAATTTGATACTATATGAAATTTCCGTTTCATCCAATTCTGAATTTCCTGCTACAGATTTTATTTAGGAAAAAAGAAGATACTTATAGTGCTCTAAATAGTGTTAATAGGTGATTTATAGTGCGTGTGTGTAGTGAGTGCTCAGTAGTGATTATTATTATATTAATAGGTGATTTAGTGTGTTTTTTATGTGTAGTGAGTGCAAGTGAATGTGCAAGGTGCTGTTCCGTGAATTATAGTTATCCAGTGATGAAGTGACAATAATTTTTAAGAGAAGATACTATTCCCAGGGAGGTTTTGGAGGCAGACTACTGGACAAGCTTTGTTCTCAAATTTTTGGTGATTTGAGATCTGCCAAGGATCACAATTTAAGAGATTAGAGTTTGGGAAGCTCCATTTTAGTTTGGTTTGGGAGCTACCGTTTGCGGCGTGGTTGGGGCCGCAGACACTTCTTCACATACGTGGTGGTCGGTGAAGAGAAGCGCTGAAMGTACCTGTATGGAGATTATGCTAAAGCAGTCAATTTTAACACATCACTTGGATTGAACCAGCAGGAAAGAAGATACTTATAATGTTCTTAAAAAATATTTAGTGTTCCGTAGTGGTTGTTTTTGTGGTAAAATAGGTGATTTTTAGTGCGTTTTTATACATAGTGAGTGCATGTGAATGTGCGTGATGAAGTAACAATATTACTTCCACATCTAACGGATGGGAAGGACTTTATCATCGCGAAAGTAATTTTTATTTGAAAAAAAAAATGTTGAGATAATATTAGCAAAAGCGCGTCACATATTTAAAAAAACGGGTTTTCCTAAATATTTCCGTAAATACTTAATATATTCAAAAAATGAAGAAAATGCCATCAGATAGGAAATAAAATTTCTCACGAAAAGTGTTTTAAACAATTCTTCCAAAATTTTGGCATTTTCCAAATATTTCCAAAGAACTTATTTTGTACCCTGTCCGTACGATTTTTCTAAAATTTTAATATAAAATAAAAAATCAAAATTCTGATGGTAAAGCACTCTTGCAACTTTTTTTAAGTTAATAATTTTCGACTTATTTGGAAAACAACGATATTAAAAATTTATGTATTTTTGCTAATATCACGGAATCCGTTTGTCTTAGAAAAAAATGTGTAGAGAGAAGAAATGCTCAGAACCTGATTACTGAACTTATAGTACAAAAAATAAAAGCGTAAATGTCATTTTTACAGTTGGATGTGGAAGTACTGATTCAATTTGCAGCGGTTTTTTTGTAAGAGATCCATACTATTACCAGCGAGGTTCGGAGGGGCGAACAAGCATCTACAGAAGATTATGCGGAAGGCAGACAGGGAAGAAGATACTTGCAGTGCTCTTAAAAAATATTTAGTGCTCCGTAGTGGTTGTTTTTGTGTTAAAATAGGTGATTCAGTGTGTTTTTATGCGTAGTGAGTGCGAGTGAATGTGCAAGGTGCTGTGATGAAGTGACAATATTTAAAAAGAAGATAACTAACTGCTCCCAGGGAGGTACGGAGGGGACAAGCACGTACAAGAAGATTATGCTGAAGCAGTCAATCAGTTACTGACGTATTCCGTTTGGGTGGCAGACTCCTGGACAAGCTTTGTTCCCAATTTCGTGGTAACGAWATGTGCACTCCATCTAATCTAATTCAACCCATCCTTTGCCTTCAACAAGATATAATATGAAATCTGCCAAGAATCGCAGTTTTGAAAGATTAGATTTTAGTCACAATTTAGGGAAGCTCCATTTTAGTTTGGATTGGGAGCTACCGTCTGCGGCGTGGTTGGGGCCGCAGACAGTTCTTCACATACGTGGAGGACAGTGAAGACTGAAGAGAAGGACTGAAAGTACCTACATGGATATTATGCCGAAGAATTTAATTTGAACACATCCATTGGGGTCGACGGGCAAGAAAGAAGATACGTAATGTGTTTTAAAAACTATTTAGTGATACAACACGAAATTTCCGTTTCGTCCTATTTAAATTTCCTGCTACGGATTTATTTTATTTAGCAAGAAGGAAGATACTTATAGCGCAGTGCTCTTAAAAAATACTTAGTGCGTATGTGTAGTGAAGTGAATGTGCAAGGTGCTCTTTTGTGAATTAGTGATATCCAGCGAAAAAGTGACATTATTTAAACAGAAGAGACTGCTCCCAGGGAGGTATGGAGAGGACAGCATCTTCATGAAGGTTATGCTGAAGCAGTCAACAAGTTACTGAGGAATTACGTTAGGATGGCAGGCTACTGCAGAATCGAACTTTTAAAATTAGAGTTTATCCACATTTTTTGGGAAGCTCCATTTTGGATTTTGGATTGGGAGCTACCGTCTGCGGCGTGGTTGGGGCCGCAGACTGTTTTTCACATACGTGGAGGTCAGTGAAGACTGAGGAGGAGGGCTGAAAGTACCTACATGGATATTATGCTGAAGCATTTAATTTGAACACATCCCTTGGGGTCAACGGCAAGAAAGAAGTTATTTAATGTGTTTAAAAAAATATTTAGTGCGTTGTAATGATTGTTTTTGTGTTAATAGGCGATTTAGTGCGTTTGTATACGTAGTGAGTGCAAGTGAATGTGCAATTGTGTGAATTAGTGTTACTATATATATTTTTTTACAGATTTAGGTGACCTGGACCAGGCATTCAAAGTGACACATTTTTATGCTTTAAATGTTTCTTTTTTACAGATTCATGCACTATTTTAGCCTTTAAAGGTTGAATTGATACTAGAGGAAGTGGATCCCACGATACAGAAGAGGATGATGCAGCATTAATGACCAAATACATCAATACAATCGCAATTTTAAAGCTGAGAGTTTAGTCACATCTTTTGGGAAGCTCCATTTTGGTTTGGATTGGGAGCTACCGTCCGCGGCGTGGTTGGGGCCGCAGACAGTTCTTCGCATACATAGAGGGCAGTGAAAACTGAAGAGGAGCGCTGGAAGTACCTACATAGATATTATGCCGAAGAATTTAATTTGAACACATCCCTTGGGGTCGACGGGCAAGAAAGAAGATACGTAATGTGTTTTAAAAAAATATTTAGTGCGGTGTAGTAATTGTTTTTGTGTTAATAGGTGATTTAGTGAATTTGTATACGTAGTGAGTGCATTTATACACATTTTTGGGGAAGCWCCATTTTGGTTTGGATTGGGAAACACCGTCTGCGGCGTGGTTGGGGCCGCAGACAGTTCTTCACATACGTGGAGGTCAGTGAAGACWGAAGAGAAGGACTGAAAGTACCTACATGGATATTATGCCGAAGAATTTAATTTGAACACATCCATTGGGGTCGACGGGCAAGAAAGAAGATACGTAATGTGTTTTAAAAAATATTTAGTGATACAACACGAAATTTCCGTTTCGCCCTATTTAAATTTCCTGCTACGGATTTATTTTATTTAGCAAGAAGGAAGATACTTATAGCGTAGTGCTCTTAAAAAATACTTAGTGCGTATGTGTAGTGAAGTGAATGTGCAAGGTGCTCTTTTGTGAATTAGTGATATCCAGCGAAAAAGTGACATTATTTAAACAGAAGAGACTGCTCCCAGGGAGGTATGGAGAGGACAAGCATCTTCATGAAGGTTATGCTGAAGCAGTCAACAAGTTACTGAGGAATTACGTTAGGATGGCAGGCTACTGCAGAATCGCACTTTTAAAAATTAGAGTTTATCCACATTTTTTGGGAAGCTCCATTTTGGTTTGGATTGGGAGCTACCGTCTGCGGCGTGGTTGGGGCCGCAGACTGTTTTTCACATACGTGGAGGTCAGTGAAGACTGAGGAGGAGGGCTGAAAGTACCTACATGGATATTATGCTGAAGCATTTAATTTGAACACATCCCTTGGGGTCAACGGCAAGAAAGAAGTTATTTAATGTGTTTAAAAAAATATTTAGTGCGTTGTAATGATTGTTTTTGTGTTAATAGGCGATTTAGTGCGTTTGTATACGTAGTGAGTGCAAGTGAATGTGCAATTGTGTGAATTAGTGTTACTATATATATTTTTTTACAGATTTAGGTGACCTGGACCAGGCATTTAAAGTCACACATTTTTATGCTTTAAATGTTTCTTTTTTTTTACAAATTCATGTACCTTTTTAGCCTTTAAAGGTTGAATTGATACTAAAGGAAGTGGATATTAGGATACCGAAGAGGATGATGGAGCRTTAATGACCAAATACATCAATACAATCGCAATTTTAAAGCTTAGAGTTTAGTATCATTTTCGGGGAAGCTCCATTTTGGTTGGGATTGGGAGCTACCGTCTGCGGCGTGGTTGGGGCCGCAGACAGTTCTTCACATACGTGGAGGTCAGTGAATACTGAATAGGAGGGCTGAAAGTACCTACATGGATATTATGCCGCAGAATTTAATTTGAACACATGCCTTGGGGTCGACGGGCAAGAAAGAATATACCTAATGTGTTTTAAAAAAATATTTAGTGCAGTATAGTGATTATTTTTGTGTATGCGTAGTGAGTGCAAGTGAATGTGCAAAGTGCTATTCGGTGAATTATAGTTATCCTGTGATGAAGTAACAATATTTAAACTGAAGATACTACTCCCAGGGCAGTGCAGAGGGGATAAGCAATCTACATGGAGATTATGCCAAAGCAGTTACTGAGGTATTCCGTTTGGATGACAGACTACTGTAGGATCGCATTTTTAAAGATTAGAGTTTATCACATTTTTTTGGGAAGTTCCATTTTGGTTTGGATTGGGAGCTACCGTCTGTCAGTGAAGACTGAAGAGGAGGGCTGAAAGTACCTACATGGATATTATGCCGCAGAATTTAATTTGAACACATCCCTTGGGGTCAACTGGGAAGAAAGAAGATACTTAATGTGTTTTAAAGAAATATTTAGTGCTGTGTAGTGATTGTTTTTGTGTTAATAGGTGATTTACAGTGTATGCGTAGTGAGTGCAAGTGAATGTGCAAGGTGTTGTTCTGTGAATTACTGTTACTATATATATTTTTACATATTTAGGTGACCTGCACCAGGCATTCAAAGTGACACATTTTTATTTTTTTTACAGATTCATGTACTTTTTTAGCCTTTAAAGATTGAATTGATACTAGAGGAATGGGGTATCAGGATACCGAAGAGGATGATGCAGCATTAATGACCAAATACATCAATACAATCGTAATTTTAAAGCTTAGAGTTTGGTCACATTTTTTGGGGAGCTTCATTTTGGTTTGGATTGGGAGCTACCGTCTGCGGCGTGGTTGGGGCCGCAGACAGTTCTTCACATACGTGGAGGTCAGTGAAGACTGAAGAGGAGGGCTGAAAGTACCTACATGGATATTATGCCGCAGAATTTAATTTGAACACATCCCTTGGGGTCGACGGGCAAGAAAGAATATACCTAATGTGTTTTAAAAAAAAATATTTAGTGCAGTGTAGTGATTATTTTTGTGTATGCGTAGTGCAAGTGAATGTGCAAAGTGCTATTCGGTGAATTATAGTTATCCTGTGATGAAGTAACAATATTAAACTGAAGATACTACTCCCAGGGCAGTGCAGAGGGGATAAGCAATCTACATGGAGATTATGCCAAAGCAGTTACTGAGGTATTCCGTTTGGATGACAGACTACTGCAGGATCGCACTTTTAAAGATTAGAGTTTATCCACATTTTTTTGGGAAGTTCCATTTTGGTTTGGATTGGGAGCTACCGTCTGCGGCGTGGTTGGGGCCGCAGACAGTGCCCCTTCACATGCGTGGAGGTCAGTGAAGGGGAGCGCTGAAAGTACCTACATGGAGATTATGCTGAAGCAAGTTAATTTGAACACATCCCTTGTGGTTAACCAGCAAGAAAGAAGATACTTAATGTGCTCTTAAAAATATTTGGTGCTCTGTAGTGATTGTTTTTGTGTTAATATGTGATTTTGTGCGTTTGTATACGTATAGTGAGGGCAAGTTAGAGTTATCCAGTGATTAAGTTACAATATTTTTAAACAGAAGATACTGCTCCCAGGAAGATACGGAGAGAACGAGCATGTACATGGAGATTATGCCGAAGCAGTTAATTTGAACACACTCCTAGGGGTCAACCGGCAAGAAAGAAGATACTTATAGTGCTCTTATAATATATTTAGTGCTTCGTAGTGATTGTTTTTGTGTTAATAAGTGATTTAGTGTGTATGCGCAGTGAGTGCAAGTGATTGTGCAAGGTGCTGTTCTGTGAATTAGTGATACCATACGTATTTTTTACAGCTTTAGGTGACCTGGACCAGGCATTCAAAGTGACACATTTTTATGCTTTAAATGTTTTTTTTTGTTACAGATTCGTGTACTTTTTTAGCCTTTAGATGTAGCATTGGTACTAGAGGAAGTGGATCCCAGGAGACCGAAGAGGATGATGCAGCATTAATGGCCAAATACTGTAAGTACCACATTACATTACAGTTTTTTTAAGTAGGCAGATCTCTGCAATCAATTTTGAATCTTTTAGGTCATAATGTATATTAATTATGATTTGAATGATTGAAGTATAAATTCTCATTTGTATAATCACTTTCATGTCTAGAAATTTGAATTCAAAATTATACATTCTAATTTTCGTTTTTCTGTTTGTTACAGGAAGTCTTATCGTAGGGGGTAAGACTGCATGGTGCAGTGTTTGGTCGGGTGAGTGCTAGTTATAATTTTCTATTCTTACCTGGGCATTCCAAATGTGTAAAGTATACTATTTTCGAAATCTTTCCAATCGCGGAATTTGGTTTAAGGGGAGGGACAATTTTTAGATACAGGCAAGTACCAACCTTTCTATGAATATTTTTGCAAGTAGCTAAAATGTTTTTCTTCCAGCTTAATCGGTTTCGGTAGCAGACTACGGGGTCTGTTCGTGTTGCTAGGTCGGTAGTGTAATCAGCAGATGCTGTTCGTTTTAAAAATGAGAAATTTAGTCGTACGTTTCGTTTCCGTTAGTGCGGGGTCTTTTTTATGTTGCTAGTTCATAAACATTAGTGACTCTCAAGTATCGCGAGTGGCTCTAAATTTAACTAATTCACGCGATTAAAATAAATAGTGATGGACTTTTATTTCTGGTGCACCGAGGGACAAGAGGATTGGAGCTCCGTTATGTGGCCAAATACTGTAAGTTTCAATTTAAATTTTTATGAATATACTATTTAGATAATATCTTGGATTTAACAACCAAAAAACTGGCTTCGAAGTTTCTCAACAGTCGTTCTCTTTTGTTACAGGAAGTCTTATCGTGGGGGGTAAGACTGCATGATGCAGCATTTGGCCGGGTGAGTGCTTTTCCTATGATTCCTTTTTGTTTGTAGTTTTAGTTGACTTTGCACATTTGGAATTTTCTTATTATGGGGGGTGGGTGRGGTGAGAGAAGTGGCAGTGGATTATTAGTGTCATGTGTCCATTAAAGGTAAGGAGGTAAGGGATGAAACCATTCATTATTTTTTAAGCTTATTCTACCAACAAAATTATAAAATGCTGATTACGCGATTTTGTAATGTTATGAACAAGGAATCAACTACCACTAATGACTAATAAACTTAATGTGACTAAGATAAGATTATTGCATTGTAGATATGAGATAAAAATGCGTCATATCCAAAATTTTTAATGATTGATGCCAAAGATAACAATAGGTGTTGTCGTTTGTCGTTTCAATTCCGCTGTTTAAATTCTGCATGAAAAATTAGTGACTCAAACAATTTTTATAACTTTTTCATATTTCTGTTTACCGAAAAATTGCAAAAGTGCTGATTTTTAGTAAGTCTTTTGGAATGCAATTTTCGATTCCTGGTGACGAAATGGAGTTACACCAATAGCAAGCAATATTAAACGAGACATTGCCAATAATGGTACGGCGTGTCTGACCATATGGTTTGGATAAAATTCTAATCTGATGTTTTCATTTAATAACTTACTTTAAAAGCCTTTTTGCTTTGTTTTGCGAGAAACCAGCTTCAATAACGGCAATACATTGTTTTGAAGACTTCACAAGATACATAATCAAAAAATTAAGTGTGAGAGTTCCTGCTATTTGTAACTTTTCATTATGACTATTACTTGTTGGCTAATTCTTTTTCACTATTTTAATACTTCCATTTTCCTCCCTGCCAAGAAAACTGACAACACTGCACGTGTTTTCTAGGGAACCATACTTTCATATCTAGCGGGAGATTTAAATAGATAAGAGTTCAATAAACTATTTTCTTATGAAATAAAAATGTCTGTTAGTAATTGAAGACTTTGGTGCAAGTCCACTTTTAGTGCTGGTTATTTTGTATTTTCAATTAACCCTGATCACTTGGTGCAAAAGAAAATTTGACAAACTTATATGTTATGTTTTCTCACATATGTTGATTTAAAACTTGGCCTGCTTTTGAACTTAGGTATTTTTTAGGGATTATAAAATTTAATATAATTACACAACCCTGAAATAACTCGCTATGTATCATTATTAAAAACTTCATTTATTAAAATACAAAAATCAGGAACAAGTATAGGTACATCACTGAGCAAGTATACATCATATCATATATCAATAACAAAATCAGGTCACTATCACTAGAGATGCTTCTTATTAAATCGGAAAATACGTAGCAAATGACTAACAATAGTGGGCAGCTGTTTCTTCTTATCAAAGTCTCCTTTGCCTGTCTCGTACTCGACAGAAACTTTATGAGACACATAAGTCAACAGTGTCAAGAGATCATAGTTATAAGCATTTTCACTAAAAACATCACACAGAGATTGTATGAACCAGGAACCACGGGCAGTATTACGATGAGAAACATATCCTGTAAATTATGCTTTTTATAAATGGCGTAGATTTGATTAAAATAAATACCTGGAGTAGTGGAATACATCACCAGGAAATCAGACTCATTAGGTATACTGTAGGTATCATTATTGCTATTACCATCCATCTGAGTCCTTGACAAAATTACCGATTTTCCAGAAGCTGTACCCATGCATGCTTGGATGAAATACAGCTTTGGTTTACCTAAATGTAAATCATAAATGTTATTATATCGAAGGTCATCATCAAAATAAAAAAATCTTTTCAAAAAATTTATTCATTAATAAAAAAGTCAGTTAAGCGAATAATGATAAACTCAAAAATAACTAACCTGCTAATGAAGGACATCTTTCAGCAGTGAAATATTTCCACAGCCTGCCAATTTTGTAACTTTTGTCCTTTGCATACAAAATGCTCATGTCTCCATGTGACAAGACCGTCACCAAGAAGCAATCATTTTGGGAATGGTCAAGCTTAGAAACTGCAACACAAAAATATACATTTTAAAAAAATTACATGTTTTTCTTGGATATGTCGATTTTTACTTGAGCTAGATTAGCAGGACAAAACAGATTTTAAAAACCGACATTAAAGACACACCTACAAATGAAATTCGAATTTTTTTCAATTTTTTGTTCCTTATACCACAAACTCAAAAGTTACCCAAAATATGTTTCATCCTTATACTTTATCTCGAAAAAGTAGAAGAAATTCAGACAAATATATGCTTCTAATTTTAGTAATCTTACAAAAACAATGAAAATGTCATACTCTATTACAAGTTTAAGGAAACTTACAAGTCACCAAGTGTTTCTCTATTTCTTCAGCCTTCAAGTCTTGAAAGACATGCACTTCAAATCCCAGGTTTTCCAGTATATCCTGCAACCTTAAACAATCTTTTTCGCTGCCACCCCTTGTATCTATACCCTTCTTCTTGACATCAAAATATTGGTGATCAAATAATAAGGCAAATCCTCTTCTGCTGTGATTCATATTATAATTAAGATCATTTTTACTTATATCCACTGGGACAATAGAAGTTATGCTGCAAGATATAAACAATAAAAAAAGTAGAAGAGGTTTTATTTTGTTGAAAATACCCTTCTTTACCCAATAAAGGGTCAGAACCATCGTCGGCGTTAGGATCACTTTCTTTTGGAAGACACGATTGCACTCCTCCATCAAGGTCGTCCATTGTTATACCTTTTCATCTGATGCAACCCGGAAAACTGATACTGATAAGGGATAGTAACCGAGCAGAACCACGGCGTAATAAATACTTAACCACACTACATGTACAAGGTCAAGGATGCCGAATTTTCAGGTGGTAACCGGTTACTGATGCTGCTGGGGGTTAGTAACCTGTTGCATCACAGATCAGCACGGACCACATTTCGTATTTTAATAATTTAAATCTCGCCCAAGGCGGCAAAGCTACTGCACGAGCGCATGCGTGTAGCAGTGGCTTAGCAATCAGCGCCACGGCGTTGCCAGACGTTGAGATTTTTCTTAAAATTAGAGCTTATAGCAAAGATTCGAACCTCATGTTACTAGGAGAGCCATCTGTAGACTAAAGTTGCACGTTTAACTGTTGCTCTATCTCTTCTGATAACCAACACACCAATAGGAGCATCGAAATTTAGATACACTGTATAGGTAACTATTTTTCGTGAATTTTTAAATGTTAGTCATTCTAAATTTTGCAAAAAAATTCCAGTTAATACGAGTAAAATCGCTAATCTGGCATCACCGAAGTATAGGAAGGTTGATAAAATGAATATCGTTATATTATATGCTTGTTATGACCGTTATTGAATTGTTCAAAATGTATTAATTTCAAAACACTTACCACTATTTATAATCATCACAAGGCACTCATAACCCATCATATTTTTTCAAAACACCTTTATTAGACACAAAAAAGAATGTTAAAAACTATTGTAGGTAGATCTTTATTGGACAAATGGTCGTTTACATAAAAAATAAATAAAAGGCCTGTTTGAGCTGAAAAAATTTTATTAAGTATACCAAGAAAACTGGCTAAAATACTTTCAAAGAGCATATTAAAATTGTATAAATGCACAATACAAATTACATATGAGCAAGAATTCTTACGCGCAAAATACACAATTTTCACTATTAAATACACTAATCTGTATAAAAAATAGGAATGAACAATAAATGCAAATTACATTTCTAAGACACAATGTTGAAAGACATCGTAAAATTTGCTACTTTTGCCATTTTGCAGTTCATGCAAGATACGGTATCACAAATAAATGTCTTAAGCATATATACATCATGTGGTTAATATGCATCTAAATTTATATATTTTATATAAAGGAATTAGAAATATCTCTGTAAAAACTCACTATATCCTATCATGCATAACTGAGTGTTGTGCTGCCTCCAAATTTGGCTACTTCCTATCATTTCCACTATTCATAGCAAAAATACAAAGTACAAAGACAACACTTACGCAACATTAATCTAATGGCAGTTCTGACGCAGCAGAATATTGCATGACACGTATATATAAATGCAGCACTGGTAAACGACTTAAAAAATATTCACACACTATAATCTATACGATGTACATTATAACCCTTATGACTTTTACTAGGAAACATTTGCTTCCAAATATTCTTACTTTTATCTTTAGGCTTTTGTTCCTTTGAAGTCTCATTGTCTAATGATTGCGATCTAAAAAATATAAATCTTTATCACATTCGTGGCAGTTATCGTTACAGTCTCTCCAAGTCCAAAGACCTAGAGGAAGTGTTAAACATCACCAACCAATCTGTTACCACACAATGCACACACAAAGGAGAATTTACAGAGAACCTGGAATGGTGCACAAGTGAGTAGGAAAGCCCAATGTAGACATCCAGTTAAGGAGAATATAGTGCCAAGCGTTAATTTACTACTGGGATGTAAAAACACTCGGATTGGTTCACTTAAGAAGCTTACTCGAAGTCTTCAAGTTATGGAAAAAAATATTTCACTAGAAATGGAAAATTCCAAATTTGAATGTTGCTATTCTTGTAAGGACTATCTCGAATAAAATTCAAAAATTTTTAGATGGCTGTGACTTTTTAGAATTGTCAAATATTTGTCATTGTCATTTTCCGCTGGATAGTACATAAGTTTAAAAATCTAGTGAAGTAAAAGTTATATATTTGTACATAACAAATGAACGAAGAGGAGCATCGACGAAAGGTTGTTGACAAATGGTTAGAAATTCCACAGTGTCCTAGGCACTTCACTGCAAAAGAATTGAAAAAGCCACGATCTTCCAAACCAATCCGGCTGTTTTTTGCTCCAAGTAGTATACATACAATCATTAAGGAAAAGTCATATGACAGCATAGTAAACAAGATCCCTTGTGGGTTAAAATGTGTTAAGAAAACCCTTTACAACTTTCACAAAGCAAAAAGGCACTGAATTTAAAAACCACTGACCTTACAGAGAAACCTTATAATCTCTAAAGGTAAGTTCGCTCTCTGTAGGATGCTCTGATTTTCACTTTCGACACTGCATGCTGATATTCCAGCTTACTACTCCTTAATAAAAACACCCAAAAAAAGATTAAAGACCAATCTGACGATAATAACAGAAAAACGAACAAAAAAAACCTACTAACAGAACAAAAAAAATAAAAGCCTACCCTGGTTTAGTGAACTGGCAAATTCTGGTCAGCATGGTCGTGATGACCGGAATCTGTTTCTGGCCGTGCATGTGCGGCGTATCGGGGCAGTTGCTCTCGTAATCCAGAGCGACAGATTGACTTACGAACGTGAGCAACTTTAAGAGATCATAATTGTAAGCGTTGGCTGTGAGTTCTTCGCACAGCGCCTGTATAAACCAAGACCCACGTGTGGTGTTGCGCCACGAGTAGTAGCCTGCAACAATGAAATTGTGTACTTTGTTTTATCATTCAATTGATTGCATTTTATTGGCCAAGAACTTAAACTACTTTCAGGTATCAGTGATATATGGTTAAAACAAGAACATACTGATACAGTTAGCTATGACTTGCTCTGTGTATTACGTTTGATAAATTTAAGAGACGATAAAAATTGGTAACCAACTTTTAGATTTGTTAAACATCTATTTGGTATGCCCCAGGGATCGATCTTGGGGCCATTACTGTTCTCAATTTACGCAAACCAATTTATAACCAATGTTAGTTACCACAGTGTTGCCAGAAAGAAAAATTAGATATCTGTAGCTTGACCGTCAAAATATCCGTAGATGAATAAAAAAATTCTGTAGATACGAATACATTAATATATATTATTTATTATAAAACCAAATACACATAACTACACAAAATTCAAAACTTGTCCATCTTTCTAAGTACCTAGATTTATAAATCTAAGGAATTGTTAGGTTATAGGTGGTGCTGTCATCTATAAGCAAATAACTGAAATGGTAATGTACGAAGATAGCTACATTACTGGCTGCAATAAAATAGGTATGGGTGTACCTTACATATAAAAGAAAGTGATGTCACTATAAATAATGTATCATTTCTAGTAGATATTATACAGAATAATCCAAAGACCTGGTAAGATTGCCCCATTCTCAAATTAAATTTTTAGTTGCCATGCTTGGCAACCCTGGTACACACATGTAACTTTAAAACTTCATAGTTTTACAAAAAATCTGTAGTAGTAGTGTTTTGAAACAGTGAACTAGAAGACACTTACATACAATTTTGTGTCTGAAACTTAAAAAAATTGAATTGTGGAATAGTTAGAAACAAAATATCTGTTGTGCTTAGACAGCTGCCACTGCTATTGGCCATTTGCAATCTACAAAACGATTGGCTATTGCTTGACAGATGTCAGTTGTCAGTAATTTCAAATTGAGTTATAAAAGTTCTTACCTGGCACTGTCGAATAAGCTATCAAGAAATCAGCTTGAGTCGGTATTCTGTAAGCATTCATACTCTGACCATCCGTTTCCGTTCGGGAAAGTGTGATCCCCCCATCTAACTTGTCACCTTGACATGCTTGTATGAAGAATAATTTCGGTTTTCCTAAAGAATGTTCATAAAAACGATAAAGTACTTAATTTGACGGTGTATTCTTACCTGCCAAAGTAGGACATTTATCGGCAGCAAACGGAGACCACAGCCTTTCGGACCTGAACGCAATATCACGAGCGTATATAATCCCCAGCTCTCCATGTGAGAGAATCGACATTATGAAGCAGTCGTTATTTGAGTGGTCCATCCTTGCAACTACAATGTCAAAAGTTAAATGCTTTCATTGTTCAAAAAGACATCGCACCTACATGTTTCCACGTGAGTAATGAGATCATTGTAGTCGAGATCCTTGAACACGTGCACTTCGAACCCGATTTGTTTGAGGCTCGATTCGAGAGCCTCACAGTCTTTGTCGGTACCCGCCCTCGCCTTCAGACCGAGTTCCGGTCTGAAACTTTCCTGGTTGAATATTAGCGCCACGCCTCGTCTCTCGTGGTCCATTTTGTAGTGAGTGGCTTTGCGTTCGGTGACCATTCTAGCACACACACGTTGATGCACAGTTCTGCAAAGAAAAAAGTATGAATCATCATCTACCTTCACCTAATTTCTGATTAGATAACTTACCTGGATCCCAAGGCATCCCCTTCATCATGGTTATTTGTTGGGATGGCTTTTCTGTAATGAAAACTTATTTGTTCAGCCGCAGTTTAACACAGAATTATGTAAATACGCACTTGATATCACCTGAGGCATCATCGTTACCTTCGATGTTTGAATTTTTACCATCGCCGTTAGACAAACGCGTGTCTATTATAACCGGTGTTTCGTTCTTCCCGAAACACGTTACTGGCTCTCTACCGCCTACTTGATCCATACCGACAAATAAATTTAAGTTTCCAGTTATCAGTCATACAAAAACCTCAGAAATGATGAACAAAGGTTTGTGTCCAGCACCACCATTACGCCGTTGTTTGTGTTTGTGGAATCCCCTCCCTTTCCCTCCCAAACCAAACAAAAACTTTCACGACAAGAAGTGCGAGATTGCCATATTCAACGATCAATTTAGACTAAATCCATGGGGTAAATACATAGGAAATCTAAATCTAGTTTTTAAGAGAGTCTTAATACATATTTCTGCAGCTAAGCTGCTATCTTCAGTAAAGTGCAATTTTTTTATGCAAACGACATTAAGTTACACATCTATACTCTCCAGAATACTGAGTAGTTGTTTGTGGTTAATTGTGTCACAAAAAATTTCTAAATTTTTAAAAATTTACAGTCACTGTCATCTAATTAATATGTTTTTTTAGCCATACTGGTTTATTAGAAAAAAAATTACCTACTTATTCAAAATATCACTATCTACTCCTTCTTTAATGATGTTCTCTAACACTTTCTATGTTAAACATTAATAATGATATAGGTCTAAAACTTAATGTTTCATTGTTGCAGCCATTTTTATACATAGGTATGATGGTTAGGTATACCTGTTTCAGAACCACTGGAAAATCACCATACATATAAGTACTTAACATATGCTATTAGGATTGTGTAGTCAATAATATACCTAATAAGTTATTTCGATCCTACCTTTTTTATTTTACTAAGTTTTTCCCATTATTAATATACCTAGTCGGGACTATTCAATTTTTCTGCAATCTCTTAAAACTACCCCCTTCCCCTTCATCTTTAATTTTATTAATTTATTTGTACCTACACTTTATTTTTGCCTGTTAAATCATTTATTTGGCCCAAGTTGATATTAAAGACTGGTAATACCAACTTTCTTTTTGCTTCTCTAATAGGTAATTAGGCGGTTTCTTAGATTTTCATCTAAAGAGCGCTTCTTTGTTTACATGAATAGGTAATTTCTGTTTTTCAAGTTGATTAGAGCATCTGCTTGAGCTATTTTTCTTTTACTTTTTATTTGAGTGGTCAGTATTTATTATGGCAAGTTTTAAATGCTCTATATATAGGTAACTATAGTTCCTATGTTATTATTATTTAGTGTTTTTGAATCTGTTTCTGTTCTTGACTTAAGTTCTGTAAAGGTGCTGATGGGTATACATGGTATAAGGAATGTATAAAGTACAAATAGAGATGATTGGTTAATGCAAGAATGTAGCTTAAATAATAGCTTTAGTTTTCAGAGCGCGTATGTAATCTAAAAGTCAAATATATTAGGTGTATAAGCATTAAGTAAGATTTTTTTGTGTCCTTTTTGTTCAGTGAAACAACGTTAATGTAATAACCATTACTAGCAAAAGCACACAAGTAGGTACTGTATTTTAAAATGCCTATAAACGTTATACATAGGTACTTAATAAAACTATATAAGCATTCACCATATGATAGGATATGCTATAAGATATTATTAAAAGAAAATAAAATCTAAATGAATAATATATATACGATGTTTTAGTGACTGTTTTGGCGATGCTCAAAATGCAACGCTGCAGAACTTTCCCGCCCAAAGCTAACGGAATCGCKCAACCGCGCAGTAGTGACACCGGCGCAGAGTTKCCAGTACTACATTTTTGTAAAACATATTTTATTTTCATTTTCTTTAGTGCCATTAAACCCAACTCGTCGGTCGTTTGGAATATTATTATTTTCTTAAATATGCTTCTCTGTTTTAGTTTCATTCACTTTTCAATAAGTGTGAAACTGAGTCTAAATTTGGTACAAAAGCCTCGGCAACGGTAAACCCCTAATGCTTAAACTAACAATAATTAAAAGTATAAGAAAAGTAAGCAAAATACTCGTGTCTTTCTTACAAATAACACGCGCTTTTGTAATGCGTGCAAATTTATCACACTTGTAGGCATATCCTTATCACCGAACTCATATTTGCTACAAACTGTCGATATCTATTACAAATTCGAATGGCCTATTGGCAACGCTGCACCGTCGGTCTTGCAGATTTCTTCCAGACCCTTCCTTTTCGTTTCTGTTCATTCGGCTGCTGGTTTTTAACGTGACAAGTCGTGCAAAAAAAACCGTTAGTTAAAATGTCCGGCAGAGGAAAGGGTGGAAAAGTAAAAGGGAAGGCGAAGTCCAGGTCAAACCGAGCTGGTCTCCAGTTTCCCGTTGGCAGAATCCACCGTCTACTAAGAAAAGGTAATTATGCAGAGAGGGTTGGAGCCGGTGCCCCAGTTTACCTAGCGGCCGTTATGGAATACTTGGCGGCCGAAGTACTCGAATTGGCGGGAAACGCGGCCCGCGACAACAAGAAGACGAGAATCATCCCCCGTCACCTGCAACTGGCCATCAGAAACGACGAGGAGTTAAATAAATTGCTCTCTGGGGTGACCATTGCCCAGGGTGGAGTTCTGCCGAATATCCAGGCAGTGCTGCTGCCCAAGAAGACTGGCTCCGGCTCTGGAGCTCCATCTAAGGGAGGGAAGTCCCAGTCCCAAGACTACTGAACGCTACTGTTGAATATCTGTCATTTTTTATTTTTGCTCGTGTATTAGATGCATGATTTGGGTTTCAATAAAGTTTACTTTCAATTTAAGCCTTGTTATTTTAAGATTAATAATATCGAACACTAGTACACTGATCAATTGGAATTATACTGTATCAGATTTCAGGTATATGCTATAAACACATTTATCAGTGGTAATAATTTAAGTGTCTCATTGCATTTGACAATCTTATCTCGCAGCTTTTAAGAAAATAATATTAGTGGATGCACCTTAATAATCATATAACGATACAAAAAATAATCTGTTTATTGTTAATAGTAAAGTCAGTATCTTCCGCAGATGTACAAACGACACACCCTGTGTGTATATAAAATAAAAATGAAAAGTTGTACTCACCGGTTAACAGTATACAAATCTTTCTGAAACTGTCACTTAGCATAACTTGCAAAAAATATCATTTTAGTATAAAAGGAATTTTAAAAAATTGTCACTTCACCAAATTATATTTATTGTACTGAAACAATGACAATACAACAGAAACTAACTATTATACCTAAACCGCAACATATTTTCATCTTTCTCTGTCCAAACTTTAAAACAATTGCACTTAACAGACTTCCAAGCCTCCTGGTACTCCACAGCTTTCATTTTGGCATCCAAATAATTTAAAACTTCCTCTCCTTTCACTACCTCAAAATTATTTTCTTTAGCTGCATTAAGAAAATACCCAAAAAGCTCAACTTTGGAAATAAACACCCGAGCTTTCTTTGTTCCCAATGCTTTCTTGGTTATTCCTTGTTTTCTGCCTTCTACTGCAACCTGTAACCTAAACAAAGGAAAGTGTCTCAATGAGTTAGCTAAAAACAAAGACTTACATTTCCTTCTCTGTCTTTGAAAAAATAATACTGCTGGGACAAGGCCTCTTTGAGGTGGTTTTGTGGTGTTCAAATAATGCATCAGCTTGACCTATAATTAGATGATGTTGTTGGTAAGGTGAGCTTAGTTCACAGTAGTCAAATCTTTTACAAAATGCCCTCTGCAAAGCGTTCATATTATATAGCGTGTTTCCCGCCAGTATGAAACTTGTTAGGTAAATAGGTTTGTCGAGAAGAATTGATAAGAAAGCTCCCTGAATACCAACAAATGTGTATTTTGCCAGTTTGTCGCTGCAAGATACTGACAAAGTTGGATCCCCTCTACCTAAAATGCAAAATAATACAGACTGGGAAAACCTTGAAATTTTTTTTTAATAGAAATTAATTTTCGCATTTAGTGAAGGCATTTAACTCTTTAGAAAAAAGTTAATGTACATTTCTGGTATAATCAGAAGACCACCATCTTTAGAAATAATTTCACTTTGATAAACTCAAAAATTCGAAACAGATTTGTATGACAAAAATACAAAAGTATTTACTTTTATTATTCCTATTAAAGAAAGTTTTGCAATTAATTTAATGATTGAGACAGCCTACAGAAATACGTATATCACAATAATTATTATCATACCTGGTTTTGTTCGTACTGCCCCTAAAGTATGATATCCACTTCCCTCCAGGTGGGGATCTTGAATTTCGGATTCCGGCAAGCACTTGCCCCCTGTTCTATGAACATCCCCGATTGTTTCGACTTTAAGTACCTTATTATCATTTATGTCTTCATCTGCTTTCCTTTTGCCATCAGGAACTGCCAAACATTCACCAAAATCTTCTTCTATTTGTTTAGGAAAAATGGCAGCATCTCCACAAGGTACGTGAGTGGAGAAGAAGTGAAATGTTACGCCAGATTTTAAACTGTACTTATCACTGGCTGACATGAAAATGCTGTTTTCTGTGGCGTAAGCTCTCCTTATTTGAGAATAGAGGTAAACGAGGAAGGCACGTCTACAAATTATTTCACTGTGAGAATCGTTTAGGACATCTCCATTTCCAGACATCGAGTTTCTTCCTATGCATTTGGAACCCGTTCCTAGAGCTACTACTTCTAAAACTCCTGCGTTGTCCTGTACTATTGCGGAAAAAACAGTCCATTCGTCAGTTTTAGGCTTGCCGGTTTTCGGTAAATTTTTAAACTTTCGCAGACAAGTTTCCCCAACTGCATTGAAAAAATCTTTGTTATAAGACATTTTAGAATAATTAGGCAATAACATTTGGATCCCAGGCATATTTTTCAGCTTTTTTCAAACCGCTTAAGGCACTCATATCACGTTCGGGAATTTCGAAATCGAGGTCTATATTTTCCCGAATGCGTTCACGTGACCTGGCTTTAGGAATGATGGCGATGTTTTGTTGTAGCGCCCAACGCAAAAGAACCTGCAACACAATAGGTTCCATCCCAACACTAAAAAGAATCACTCATTTACCTGTGCCGGGCTTTTTCCTAAACGCTGGGAGACGGATAACACAACTGGATCAGAAATTAGTTTTGGATTGTTCGACCCTCCCAAGGAAGAATAGGCCTGAAGTAGAATGCCCTCTTTTTTGCAGAATTTCCTCAATTCTGGTTCAAAATAATGTGGATGCCACTCAACCTGAGGGTTTTAAAACTAGATGGTTATACTTCAGAACTGGACAAGCTTGTAAAGCTTGAAACATGTATTAGCACCACTGAATTTACCTCCCTCAAAAATGACTTGCACACTTTTTAATCATTTTGTTACATAATCAATATTCCTAGACATTAAAATGCATGTCTATGCTGTGCTGTCTACACCTCAACCAACTGCAGATAGATCTATTTCGCTGTCATTACAGCTCATCAGTGCAGTTTAGGTCTATACTGATGAGCTGTAATGACAGCGAAATAGTACTATCTGCAGTTGGTTGAGGTGTAGACAGCACAGCATAGACATGCATTTTAATGTATGTTGGTTCTTGCCTGTTAGCAAAAAGTGCCGTGGGGGCCTGCTGTCAAATTGAAGTATGCAGTTGCATGCCAATTTGTCAGGCTACAGGTCACTTCCTTTAGGAAGTAGTACCCGTTAAGGCAGCTAGGTGGCTTTGTCATCATGTCAGTGTAATGCTGACAGATGGCATTGCCATCCTAAATTCTTAATTCCTAGACATGTTCATTATCAATAATCTAAATAAGCAATTTTTAAGATAAATCACCCCGAAATTTCACGTTAATTTTTTAACTGCAAGACTCTTCCTTACCTGGTTAACAGCAGGTTTAGCTCCAAAACAGTTAGACAGCAGTTGTGTTAGATGCCGAACTGTGTAATTTGATACCCCGATGTCCCTTACTAGACCCAGTTCTTTAGCCCTGGTTAGTTGTTGCCAACTCAATTCCCTTAGTTTAGAGTTAGTCGGATTAGCACTGGGTAAACCCCCAGCACCGGGCCAGTGAATTAAATACAGATCCAGATACTCACAGTCCAGGTTGCGCAGTGAATTTTGAACTGCTGACAACGCTGCCTCACCTTGATCACTGGGGGCTAGGATTAAAAGATTAGTAGATGCCCCAAATATTCAGAAATCAAACAGTGTTAATTTACAGAGTATTTTTAATTTTAATTTAGTGAAACATAAAGTACTTTGCGATACACAATTTAGTACAGAATCCACAAATTAAATCAAACGACGTAAATCCATTCATTCAATGTTTTCAATATTGGGACACCCTGTATATAAACGCTATATTTTATTACAATTCAAATTAAATACTTACAAAGTTTCGATGTGACAAAAATATCCTTCCTCTTCAGTCCGTACTTTGGTAGCAATTCTTTCAAGGCTACACCGATGTCTTTTTCATTACCATACACAGCAGCGGTGTCTAAAATAGTTGTTACTTGCATTACAAATCATTGCGTAGCATTCATTCGACATACCTATTGAACGATATCCAGCCTCCAAAGCGTAATCCAAAACTGAACGAATAAGGTCTCTACCTCGTATTTGAAATGTACCAACTGCAGCAAATAAAAATGGAGTTTGTAAAAGGTGCATATTAATTTTGGATAACTTACATCCAATCAAGGGCATATCATGTCCTGAGGGCAATTTAAACTTTGTTGCTGTGTTAACCATCGCATTGGTAGTTAAATAGTTGAACACGATTTAAAAACAATAAACCTTTGTAGTTGGATAGTTAATGTTATTAATATCAACAATGAAAATGAAAATAGAATTTAGGTTATGTTACTGTTTTCTAGTAGTAGTCAGTAATTTTTTTACCTATTCCTGATATTTTAATATATATGTATTTACCTTCTGCAGTACCTACATAGGCATTGTTTATATCTGCAACGGTATATTATTATAAAAGAACCTGCATCCTGTTTTTATATTTATTATTATATTTATTGAGTATCTTAACTAACAGTACAACATGTTAACTACCAGTAGTTATGATTCATGAATGAGTCATCCCATTTTTAGCTATTAAAAAGATATTTACGTGCTCAAGGTTCAATCAATAATTTGTAATCTGTCTATATTCAGATAAATACTTAGATATGGTGCAGGTGTAATAAGCATGAGTACAGTTTTTTCACAGCAATCTTCAATTCTTCAGAGGTACATTCCTGAAGTTAAGAAATATTCGCATTTTTTCCTTGATTGGAGCAGAAAACCATTTTAATATTTTGCCACTCTGTTCTGTGCTGGTAAGTGGACGTTTAAAAAAGTATCGTCATTAATAAATGTTGGTAGTATTTTTCAGCAGTTTCAAAATGCTAATCTTACTAGAAGCTTTTCAAAATTTAGAAGGCACCACAATTGGTGAGAAGAAGAGAAGCTTTTACTTTTACCTGAAGACATTAAAAGATACTTTGGAACCAAACCAGATAAAGGAACTTACCAGTTTGATCAATCCATCCACATACCTCGAAAAAATATTCAAAATGGAGATGCTGATACACTTTCATCAGTTTTCGGAAGTGCTAGATATAATAAGAGCCGGAAAAGAAACTTACATCTACAAAGTTTATCAACACAAGTGGTTTTTCGATGAACTGAAGAAACAAATGAAWCCTGAATCGGTTGTCAGTGATTTGTTAGCTAAAATTTCATTGGCAGCAAGAGTAAAGTTCATCAACAAGCTGATTTCACACACAACAGATGGCAGTGAGTACGGGAATGAGTTGTTCGACAGCTACTGCGACAGATACGGAGTTCATTCTGCGAAAATACTGCTACCAGTTTGTACCTCGGAAAAAGTGCGGAATGTTCTATCTGGGGTTAATATTAAGATAAATGAGGCCACTGGGAAAAGGTTACTTGATAAAGATGTCCATCTTTTGTCGTTGCTGTTTAAAAAAAGTATTAAGTACTCCTTGATTAAACATGCAGTTAGTAATAATATTGATTTTGTTTGGGAATTATCAAAAACTGAAAGTTTTATGCATTACAATTTTGGACGCAGACAAACGAGGAGGGTGGTTGCTATTGACAAGGATTCAGTTTTGCGTGACGCCAACAAATTTGTACATGTACTAAAACATCGGCAGGTTGTGAAAGATTTAGGGGAGGATTTTGAAAAATTCTATTGTGACGTTTTTGATAAAAATGTTATTAAAGGCAAGCATTTTGAGTCAATTATATTTGAATGTATGAATAGCTTACCCAAGCATAAACAGATGAAACTAATTTCTGATACTGTTTTGAAAGTATTTGGAATTGATTTGTTGGAAATGGAGGAGAGGTTTTTAAAGAGGATTTTGCCTTTAGCAGACATAAATGACAGAGAAAAACTTGCAGAACACCTATGTAAACATTCTGATGATTATTTACCGTACCTTGATATTAAAAAATCAATTCCTCAGATCAAAGAAAAAATTGCGTTATCCTCTAGTATACAAACAAGAAGACAACTGGTTGAATTCCTTGTCGAGACCTGCAAAATCAATAAAAATGAAGAAGCACTATTAGAAGTGTTAAAATACTTCCTCCAACGCCACAGAAATGACAATGCTTCAGTGCAACAAGCATTCGTAAACAAATTGCTGGAATTGTTCAAGCTGGAAGAGCTTAGTCAAGAACATTGGAAGTACATTGACGAGCTTTCAGCATTGCATGAAATAAAAGAAGGTAATCGTAGTTGGACCAGGGGAGTGTTTCAAAAACGGATATTATATTGTTTACGTAATAATTTACCTGMTGATCAGTTGATACAGGATTAMATCAAGACTKATGGGTTGCGCCCCAGTGCTCTGGTGGAATTAAAGAAGTTGGGAAGGCCTTGTTTGATCGAAGCCGCTAACCAACTGAAATCTGCCGACTTGAAAGATTACGCTTTCGGAGGGATAAAAATTTTCTTCCTTACAAATGAGTGGAACAAGGAAAATCCATCCGAAAAAATAGACACCACTGAACTTCTACCTTTGGTGGTGGCATCAGTCGAACACATCGTATCGAATGGAGTAGTTGTTAACACCAATGTGTTCAACTACTTCATTCGCGAAAATTTTTGGGCTCCAATTTTGGAATTATTCTGGAAACAAAAACCTCATCGAGTAGAACCGTCCATTTTATATTACCTGCTAAAGACGAAGCCAATGAATTTTTTATCCAATGCAGAAAGTGCATCACTTGATTTGTTTGCCCAAATTTTGAATTACCCTAAAATACTCGGGCTTTGCAGAAAATACTCCCATTTAGGTATTCCTCAAAACTTAACCACAGCTATTTCAGATAAATCAGAAAATTGCGCAAGTGGAGATAAGCCTACTGCAATTCAGGTATTATCCATCCTGATGGAAGCAAAAGATTTTTGCGATTTGGTATCTCAGTATTATCCCGATGATCGCAAAATAGATGTCCAATCTGAAGAATCCAAAAATCTTTACCCATCAAGGGCAGCTGCAATTAAAAGTCTTAAAAATGTCAGAGACCCCTCTTTGGGACTGTCAACCCTCCTAAATTTTACCAAAGGCGACTACTTGCCTTTAGCTTTACCGATTTTGCAAATTTTGTTCTCTAAATGCAGCGAGGAAGATTTAAATCCTGTAATAACTAAACTACTCAAAGAACCAGTTTCTGTTCGAAAGCATGCCTTTTACTTAAGTCTGCCTGTGATGAGCAAAAAGTACGTTTCAGACTTAGTTTTAAACGCAGCCAACGCAGAGAAGAATTTTTCAATGCAAGTGCATTTGTTTAGAGTAACCAGAAGCTACTTGATCAAAAATCCATCAGATGAGATATTTGAGGTATTAAAAAATGTCGCTGCTAAACTTGACATCAATGATAAAGAAGCATTTGATAAGTTTGTGAATGTTGAAAACCTATCTGATGCATATTTACCACGGTACATTGAATTTGGTTGGAGGTTGTTAGAAGACAACAAGGAAAAGGGATCAAAACTACAGATCAGCAGGTTACAACTCACTTTGCTATGTTTAATTAGCAATGACAAAGTTAACTTGCTTTCAACTGAATTTTGCAAGAAAATAATAACTGAAAACTTCATGACTGAAGTGATTGAAGTAACCAAGTTCACAGCTATTTATCTTTTGCACCACATTTCACCAGCAGTATACCAAGAGAGACTTGCATTTGTAATCGACACTATCAAAACAAAATCGCAGCACATGCATGAAAAATCATTTTTAAAATCCTTAGGCCGGTTTACAAAAATTTTTTACAATATGTCCATCAAGTGTGAATTAACACCAGACATTTTGACTCTGTTCTTACAGCAGTGGTCTACAGTAGTTAAGAGTGAAAAACTTTTTGAGCAGTATGTCATGTTGAGAATAGCGATTTTACACTTTGAAGCCTTAAAAGAGGACAAAGATAATTATTTGCAATTATTTAGTAGAAAGATATCTGCCCTGCTTGATGAGTTTGATCAAAGGTTTGGGGCAGCGGCCACACAATATTGTAGTTCTTCTATGTACAATTTTATAATGTTATATGTAATACACACGCATGAAAACAACTATCCTGAAGAACGGGTGTTCCAGTTTTTAAATAATGTATACGATTGTTCAGTATCTGTGAGTAGTGCCTTATTTGTCATAAACTCGTTGACTGCACCTGAAGCGAACACACAAGAATCACGTTTGTTAAAAGATGAATTAATCGCTAAATTAAAAAACAGAAACGAAGCATGCATTCAGATTTTAGTATATAGTCGCCTGCTTGATGATTAGTAGAATAGAATTAACTTTAAAACCATGAAATAATAATTTAAGTATTATTTTAGTTTCTAAGATGAGGTCTTGTTGATTTTAAATATTTTATAATTACATTATATACTTTTCTAATTTGTGTCTATTTACACAATCTAAAGCGCTTTTGTAAAAACTATACCACATGAAATAAATAATAATTATTTTATTGTAATAATTCTTTAATAACCTGACTCTTCATAATTATTAGTCTATCAAACATACTTCTCTCATTTATAGGTGATTATTTAATAGAGAAGAGAAACTGGTCCCTTAAAAAGACCACCCCTGAAAGGGGGTTGTTGCACTACGCTAAAACTTTTGGTATGTTAATGGTAGGGGGTTATAAATTTTTGTACACATTAGTCCAATTTTTTCAAATTTTGTCTTTCAGAATTTATTGTTAAAAATAGTAAAACAGTGTGTTCTTTTTTACCCAAATGTCAATATTTTTTAAATACAATGATGAGACTCAATTAATACATATTAAACTGGTGCAACCTGTTCGAAAATACTATAGGTTAAAGAAAAGATTCTTTTATTACCTGAATAATAACTCTTTTTGCTGCTAATAATTTAATTAGGGCTTAAAGTAGGCTTGGAATAACAATTTTAGCTGTCAAAAAATATTTAAGCAAATATTTTACTATTACAATACTAGAATTTTATAAACACTTCTGTCGGCAGTGACAAGTTTTAAGAAAGAGTAACAGTTCTGTTTTGTAGAGAGCATAGAATAGACATTTCTATAACTTCTGGTTTTCACATTTTTTAAGTTTGCTGAACAGAAATATTATTTAGTAGCCTTTGCTTAGACTTCACCTTAATAAAGAAGTATTATTATTTTTAACTTTAAGCCTATTTTCTTTATGAGGTCAAACTTTTTTTGAGGGCTTGTAATCAGAACTAAAAGAAAAGCTGGAACAAAACTTGTTTTAATCAGAACCGAAAAAAAAGGATTATTTTGAATCAGTAAATGCTAAATATGATGGTAAAATGACATATTACCTTTCAGTTGCTACTTTAGTAGCCATTTGATACATTAAAATGTTTTCAATTCCATCATCAGAATTTAAAAAAAAAACATTTTTAGGGAAATGAAAATTGGATCTAGTGATATTATTTTTGTAGCTCAATGAGAATATAAAAATTAATGTTTCAATGCTCAGATTTTTATTTCTTTCATAGAAATAAAATTGAGAGACTCAAATTCGTTAAAACATCTTTTTAAGAGAGATGCACAGTCAATTTCAAATAAATGGCTTTTCTTTACATATTAAAATTTAATGAAAAAACTTACCTTAGGCTAACCAGATACATACACAATCACTATCAATCTATGCAGTTGAAAAGACAAAGACAAAACAAAAAATATCCTGTTAATAATTTATTGACACAGAAATACATCCTTTTCAACTTCTTTTTAAATAACCCACAAAATGTAACAAAATATGTACGTAAAATATGAGAAATAAAATTAACACATCTTACATCAAAGTAAATGGCTTATCTACATTAAAATAGCAACTCGTGTAAATTTTATTATCTAATGGAAAAAAATGAAAGGGCAAACATAAAATCCATGTTCAAGAACGTCAAATACAATTTTTAACAAACGTAAAGCGTCGCTAGAGGGTGTCTTATCTATCGATGGGGAAGGTTTTATGATGCGTTCTCCCTTCGCGTGTTGCCATCAGATCTTTAAAAAAATATCTGTAAATTATCTCGGATTAAGCCACCGTTTTGATACTTACGCCATCTACAGGGTCGGCCTCGTCAGCCGAACTTATATCATCGCCGAATTCAATATCATCGTCGAGACCATCCACAACAAACGTTACTGTGTCATTGATACCCACAGTTTCTGGGAATTCTCCGTACGTTTTCAGGTTTCTCGCCTCATCTGGCGTGTATTTCAATATCACATCTGCCTTAGCATCTTGGTAATCCCTAAGTCCGATTAAGATTATGTCTCCTTGGTTTATCCACACCTAAAGGCAAACGATGTGTTTTTACATCAGCTGAGTTGCAGTGAGGCAGAGTTCATCATGCATCACTGTGATATTGTTTTAATTTTAATAAAATAAGGTTTGTTTATTGTAATAATTGTACCAATTTTATTAGAGCGTCCTTTTGATCTGACTTGCCTACGGCCTTGCACACAATATGCTACCTATTGTATTACCTTCTTTCGAAGTTTGCCTCGTATGTGACATAGCCTTTTAACGCCGTCAAAGCACATAGCTTCCAATCTGCCATTGCCCAGCATTTTTGTCACTTGAGCGTATTCCTGCCCATCTTCTTTGAAGACCAGCTCTCGTTTCTCTGTTTCATTTTCATTCTTTCCTCTTCTCCTGTTTTTACCTCCCTTTCCTGGAAGAATGGATGTTTTCAGCAACAGTAATATGGCATTGCAAAAGAGCAAAAATTTCAGGGCAAATGCCAATCGTTGTGCAACAATTTTATAGATCTAGTTATAAAACACGGAAATTTATAGTAGGAAAGGTATTTCCGAAAAAGATAATCACACAAAATACGCTTTGTAATAATAATTAATGTTGAGCATGCCAAGTACCAAACGCATGGGCCATCGACCACTTTTTACCAGTGCGTAATTTTTCGTTTTACCACCAAAACCGCCTTTACTAATCACTTTAAACGCGACTTACCTTTATTTTTCGGCATTGTAACGCGAAATTACACTAAAACTCCGCCAGATTGTGAAAATATGCTGAAATTTCTTATTAAATTGACAGACACTTGTCTATGCCAAAAGCAATGCAACCGTGCAAAGAATGACGGGTGATTCTGTTCTCGACGCCAGCGCAGTAACGACGTTACGTCCGCGGAACAAACTACGCCGAACAAAAGATTTTTATTCGTGTCCAAGATGGATTCCTATCCAGATAATGCGGAACACGAATCCAGTGCGAAAAGATTAAAACTTGACTTAACCGAGTCGAGTTGTGGTGTATTGTGTGGAAAAGATGGTTTTTCAAGTTGTCCCACATCAGTTGACGGCCCAATTGACATTTCTGAAGGTAAAATTTACGAAATATGTTTCGTTGTTTAGGAGAAATTTTCCATCCAATATGGCGGCGAGATTATAAGAGCGACGGACATTTTGTAGGCGTGGCGCTATGGGCGCCGTGTAGTGCGATAATTGATAAGGAATTTTCGGAAATGCGTTGGCACCGGAAAATTCTCGAAAATTTTGTCGTTTTGTGAATTTTGACCCTTTTGATTTTGATCGTAGATGCTGTTGCAATAATAAATTCGCAAATTCTAAAATATTTATTGTGTTTTTATTTACCTCTGATTACAAAAAGGATGTTTAGACGAGTGTGTTTTTGTTTGCGGAAGAATACAAATGTTTTTGAATACAATGTTTACAGTGTAGTGTTTAGTGATTTTCGTTATGTTGATGTGCAGTCTGACATGACACCATGTCAATATCACTAGTTGCCGGGAAGCGACGATTTCAAACGTTGCGTTTGGGAAACAGAAAAAATAAGAAAAGTACAGGTAAAAATGCAGGATTCGGGTTTTTGGGCTGATGTAAGTCTAAACTTAATAACGATTTTGTTTGTTACCGGTATATTATATTGTTTGGAATATACCTATTTATTCTATTAGTCATGCTGTGTGACGTATTTCCCGAGATTAAAATACAAGCAGTCTTTTTTATTAACGTCTAGAATGTGTAAGCTTTAATTATTAGTAAAAAAGAATTTTCAAAATTAGTAATCATTATTCTTATTGACATTTCTATGACGTATTTTCGTTGCTAGGATACGGTATCTCTGTGTACTAATAAGATACAGGATGCTTTTAAAAAGCTTGGCTGCTTTTTGACCATTAGTACATTTTAAAAATACTTTTTTACGTTTCTGCTTATATTTGTTTTAAATATATAAAACACCCTATATATTATGATGTTTTTCAATTCCTTGGATAAATCTGGACATTATTCATTTTGTTAATATCCTGAGAGGACTTTATCTGTTTTCAAAATAATTATTGTATTTTTCGAAAACTATGACAGTTATCTAACTGCTTCGAAATACCAATTTTATGGAAGTGCTTTCCGACAGATAAATAAACTTTGGACAATTTGTAGTGAAGGCATTAGGCCATATGCAGACAGTAAAATTGTTTTAAATAAAAAAAATTACATGACTATGTCGCTATGTTTTTTTTTGCTGTTTTTGCTCCAATATTTGAACAAGTTACTTTGATATAGCAACGTTTAGATGGTATAGATCCACCTTTCTTGAGCTTTATTGTCTTTACTATTATATCTAAAACTGTATTGTTTGCATTACACTTATTTTTTTATTAATTTAGTTAATTTTTGAGTTTAATAATATTTCTGTGTTCAAATATGGCAAACGAAATAATTATTTGTTTTGGTATGTCACTTAAATCAAAATAATTTATTCAATCATTGGAGAAAAACCAGCAAAAAATACATACATACAGTTGAATAACTTCTACAAAAGGAAAAGGTAATAAGATTACCACCAAAGATACTCTCAAGGAAGTTCAAAATTTGTAAATACTTTTAAATCGTCAAATTCTCATTATACACATTGAAACTCAACTTATGCTGGTGGCTTTTGCAATATGTTTACAACCCTTTTTTATAGGTGTAAGTTTGGTCACCAGAGTTTTAGGTATCTGTCATGGCCTTCTGTGACAATAATGATAATAATAAATTTAGCAAGAATTTTTATCTATAATTCTTATTTTCCAAATTTTATTTGTCTGACGGAAAGTAGTTTTATAAAATTAGTATTTAAATTCATTTAGGCAACTGTCATAATATTTGAAAAATGATATTATTTCTAAAAGAGTTAAAGTTAGCCATGCCACAGTATCAATAAAATATGTTAAGATTTATATAGGGAATGCAAAAACATCATAATATATAGGGCGTTCTTTTCAAAAAAAGGAGAAGAAAATTTCAAATTGTTGTTCATTTGTTTCCAAAAGGGCACATTGCAAAACTTTCATAACATCTTTTGCATTTCCACAAAATAAGTTTTTTCTCTTAAGATGAAAGGAGTTCCAAAACCCAAATAAATTCTGCTATTTTTTTTATTACAAACCAAAATTCTCGCTTCAGGTTTATCTGCCGACTGTGATTCCGGCTATGAGGCGTCCACACTCGAATCTATACCCACGTCTTCACACAATACATCGCCTCACACTTATCCCGGAGACAATCCCGACATTTTTCCTGAATCTTTTTACCCCACACCCTCACACACTGACAATCTGGACACTTCACAAGACAGTGTCTATCCCGACGACGACAATGTATCGACAGTCAGCGAACTAAGCGGTTTATCAGATCTCTCTGGACAGGACTGGAAACCGATGGCTGGCAGTATGATATGGGTAAGACCATTGTTATAGTGATAAGAATTCATTTTTCTTTCATATTCACTTACTAGCAAACTACAACTGAAGCAACACAATCACTTTTGTACCTTCACAGATGAATCAGTAGATCAGTAGCTTTTTGTACTTCCAGATCCATAAACAAATGCAAAGTGGTATTAGCCCAAGAATCCTCCTAAACGAATTAGGAGTAGACCAAGATTCGATCCCACAATACGTTGATGAATTAACCCTATGGAAGCTTATCATCAACATGCTAGCTGAACCACCGAGAAGACACAAGCTGCGACATGTTAACACATTAGACGATGTTGTACGGTTACTGAGAGGTGTTGTTAGTTAAATTTTCGAAATAAAAAGTTTGCTGAATTTTGAGTTTTAGGTGCACGAAACATCATAGTCTTAACTGGTGCTGGAGTATCAGTTTCTTGTGGCATACCAGATTTCAGATCACGAGACGGCATCTATTCGAGGCTTGCCGTTGATTTTCCTGATCTTCCCGATCCACAGGCCATGTTCGATATCAATTACTTTAGCAAGGATCCAAGGCCCTTCTTCAAGTTTGCCAGGGATATATATCCGGGGAAGTTTTATCCAAGCCCTTGTCATAGGTGAGTTTTTTTTTGTCCAAAATATACCGGGTTTGGATGTTTGAGACTTCCACATAATTTTTATTTGCTTACTGGAAAACCATTAAAGAATGTTGCACAAATTCGTGATTTGGGAATCATTTTTGAGTCTGGAATGCCTTCAAAGGCATCATTTATATTTAAGATTTGCAGCTTATAACACTGGCAGTCCATTACATTATACGAACCATGATTTTACTACTACTTACCAGTCTCTTTCTATTTCAAATCTAGAATTGGCGAGAAATAGAATGGATCTTCTTTTTGTATATAAAATTCTAGTATTATCAATAGTTTAAATTTCCATACACCAACTCGAATTCTTCGTACCAATCAATATTATTTTGAAATTCCTTTTGGAAAAAAAAAGTCATACGGAGGCTATCTAAACTGTGAAATCCCATTGTTTTGATTTTTACCTTAAATCTTACGGCTACATAAAAAATAAGTCCAAAATAATTCTAGAGTACAAATGAACTTTATGTATTAAGATTACAAATTGATAATTTATATCAATCATTACTTTAGTTTTTTTCTATGTATTTGGATATCTATATTATATTTTTGTTGTTTAAATTAGAACCAGCTATCATAATTACTATTCTTAAACCATGGAACCAATTTCCCCTCCCCGCAGGTTTATAAAACTGCTCGAAAAGCACGGCAAACTCCTCCGCAACTACACGCAAAACATCGACACATTGGAACGCTGCGCGAGCATAGAAAGGGTCGTCGAGTGCCACGGCTCCTTCTCCATGGCCACCTGCACAAAGTGCGGTCACAAAGTCACAGCCGACGCAATCCGAGAAACTGTCTTGGCACAGAAAATCCCGCTGTGCGAGAAGTGCCATCCCGATTCGCCGCCCTCAGTTGCCACGACGGACACAGGTGGCACTGACTTCACCAAACTAGTGGCTTCGGGCATCATGAAGCCCGACATCGTGTTCTTCGGCGAGGGCCTGCCCGATCTGTTCCACGAGGCGATGACGGAGGACAAGAGCAAGTGCGACCTGCTGCTGGTCATCGGCAGCTCGTTGAAGGTAAGGCCCGTCGCTCTGATTCCCAGCTCGTTGCCGCCGGAGGTGCCGCAGATTCTGATCAACAGGGAGCCGTTGCCGCACTGTCATTTCGACGTGGAGCTGCTCGGGGATTGCGATGTCATCATCAACCATCTTTGCCAACTGTAAGTTTTCATTTTTTCACCATCTTCTTAATTACTGTTATGTTAAATTTTTTGTTTGTTTCGGTTCTCTCAATTTTATACTTGTTTCACGACTATTGAGTTTTTAGGGCTTTTTCAAGTACCTTCTTAAAAGTATATGTTCTTTATTGTTTACTTACTTAGATTGTATACTAGATTATGAAATTTTGATAAACATTTTAACTCTAACGGGATCTAATTTTGCCTGTTTTTAATTGCATTAATAATTCTGCAAGCTTTTATTCTATACACATTTGACTTCCTCTCCAAAATCATCCTGTATTAGGAAGATTTTTGTGTATTTGTAGCTTGGGCAGCAGATGGGAAGAAAGCATTTACAGCCCGCTGAGACTAAAAGAGGTCCACCACCTGTTGCCTTTGCGGGAGGAACCCGAAAACGAATCCTCCCCTACGGCTTCAGAAACCAACAAAACCGACTCCGCAAACGCAGAAACCGAGGCCAACTGCACAGTGTACGAAAAATTGAACATACAGAGACAAGAGAACCTCTGCAACTGTATATTTAGTACAAAAACTAGTTCCTTAACCGTAGACAAAGAGTTAAAGAGTATATGCACGTGCAACGTAGACTACGAGAAGCAAATGTCAATTATAAACAAGCAGCCGTCGTCGTACAAGGAGAGGCACATCTCGGTGGATTCCGCGAGGGACTCGGGAATCGGCGAGAACTCCAACCTCGACCCGATAAAGTACGAGAGCGCCGACGAAGTCGAGAAGGAAGAAGCGGAGCCTTCGGCTGACGACTTCCTCAAGAGGGCGGAAGAGACGCCGACGAACTTGGCGGACCTGCGGGGCCTCTGGCAGCCGAAAGTCAAGAAGAGTCTCGTCGACCGGCTGCCCAAGGACTCCTATTATCTCATACCCCCTAATCGGTACCTTTTCCCCGGCGCTGAGGTTTATTACGATCCCGACGAGAAATTCAWCAGCTCAGACGAATCCAGTTCGGATTCTGAGTTGGAAAATTTGGACGGTTCATTTTAGGTATGTTCTTATGGTGGATTGTAGGTTTATTTTTGTATTCGAGGATTGAGTGTTCTTCGTTTCCTTTTTTTTTTTGTGATTTTTGCTTAGGTTTGCGTGTGTGTAGCAATTCATCAACTGTTAATTTTAGGGAAGTAAAATTGAACGGTGGTTAGAAAAATTTGAATTTTTTTTTTGAGTTTTACTAAAGGTTGATGTTGAAAGTAATAGCAAAAAACTTTGAGGGGGAAAATGCCGGAATTTGGGAAAAATTGTTGTGTAAACTTGACCAAAAATTTTTGCTCCTAAATAGTATCTAAAGAACTGGATTTTACTCGATATATTTGTGGACTTGCAGAAGCAAAATGTTTTCAGCTGAAAATTCTCTATGAAGTTTTCGTGGAAAAAGTTTTTTAATAAAATGTATTTACTATTTCTAACCACTTCTGCCTTCTAAAGAATTTTTTTCCTTCAATTTTAAGAAATTTAAAGTTTGTTTAATATTTTTCATGGTTGGCTGTAGGTGTCTCTCTAATAGACAAATACTTTACACAAACTTTGCAAACTATGAGAATTAACATACTGGAATGAAAAAAAAGAGTATTAGTCAAGTACTTTTGTTTATGTTTTCTCTGTCACAATATTTAATTTTTGATGTGATTTATTAAAATATATAAAATAGAGGCAACTAACTAAAATTTGCTGTATTTTTAACATTTTATAATTTCTATAATATATACAATATTCATTAAACAAAAAAAAAGATGCAAAACCAAATGAAAATGTGAAAATTTTAAACTATATTAAAACAATGCAAATTGTGAGTTAAATTACCAAATCCAAAAAAAGGAAAACTGCTTTTCACATTGTGATTATAAATTAGTGAAATTAGAAATAATTTTCTGGTGAGATTGAAATTATCATTGAAATTTGTAGTAGGCCTGGGTGACAACTGATTTTTTAAATTATCATTATCTTAATAACAAATAATTATGGATAATTATCAATATATCAACAAAAAAATTATGGATATATTGACAATTATTAATAACTATTCATGTATTGATAAATATCGGTAACTATTGATGAATCGATAATTATCAATAACTTTTGATATATTTATAAATACTGATCATTCTCGATATATTGATAAATAACAGTAATTATCAGTAGCTATTGTTATATTAATAAATATCGATAATTATCAATAACTGTAAATATACTTCGATAGTTAGTCCCAAATTTAATTTTGAGACTAGATTTTTGGTTACTCTTTTATTTAGGTTTTTTAAAATATAAAACTAATGGCTTAAAGTCATCTAGCTGTGAAATTTTGAAATTTTAAACACTGAAAAATTGAATGGGATACAGCTTCAGATCAAACTTTTGCCAGTTATTTTTAACTTGTATTTAAAATCATGATTTGCTTTTATGACTGCAGTTTTTCCATGCAAAGGAAGAAAATGAGTGAAATTGGACAGTTTTAAAGCACTTATTTTGTTTTAAATGAAATTAGGCGCACACAATTGTAAAGAAGTTTTAAAACAAGCAAAAATTCATTTTATTTCAGCTTAAACCAAACTTTAGCCAGAATTTGGTGCTAAAGTTAAAATTTGTTTTACTTTATTGATTTTTTTAATGAAGTTTCAGTCTGTGATTTTGTTGCCAAATGTAAAATATATCTTGAAAAGTACAAGATAGTATGCTTTAACCTTTTTTGTTCCAGTATACAATTGATTTTATTTAGCCTGTGCTAAGGAGCAAATAATTTAAACGCTCCAAATTAAAGAAAAACATGTTTAGTTAACAATTCAAAACATAAATGATCCGATAATCGATGCAAGGATCAAAATTTAAATAAATCCTCTTGTTTTTATAATAACAAACAGTCGCAATTGCCTAAATACACACAAACTTAAGCGTGGTTGTTCTGTTTTCCCGTAGGGTTTTATGATATTAATCCTTAAAGTAGGTAAATGTTTTATAAATGTTGAGTAAATGTATCATATCGATAGCTTTAAAAAATTGAATTCTTAACAAAAAAATCAACTTAAATATAATAATTGATCTCTCAAGTAATTTTGTCCATTTGACAGAGGGTGTTTGTTAAAGTTGTAGCGTTTTGGTTAGATTTCTTGGGGCGTGTATATAAATTCGACTGATAAGTTATTTCGGCTTGACTAATCGTAGTTAGGTTTCCTAATTGGAGCCGGTGGAAGCACACGATTGGAGGTATAGTAACATCCGAGTACCTGACGTATCTTTGGATAAATTGCATTGAATTTCCAAGTCACGTATTGATTGTAAATATATTTCTTAACTGTATAATATTTAGTATCAGAGCATTTAGTCCCGTAGGTTCTTTTGTATAGAATAATCAGTTTATTTATTTATTTTTATATGTTTATTTTTTATATTGTGAAATATTTATGCATTTAAATAAACCCGTCTACTAAAGTTATATAGTTTGTAAAGTTTGGTCTGATATTTTCGATGCCGAAACTGCCGCTCTGGGCAGTTTTGCGTCTGACATGGTTGTGCACAAAACATATTTTTTATATCCGCATTATAAATAAGCGAGTGTTATATCCTGGTATTGTAACAGTAGCGAAGTGGTACTTTCACATAGGTATTTTGTATTAATAAGATTAACAGGTGTCCAGATGTGTATTGAGATAATGGCACATTCCGTTCAGATCTTACAAATTGTGTTGAATGTTGGGTGTTTCTCTCATGGAGGCAAATTTTTCGGATTCGTTCTCTTACATATTAAGCTTATTTGAGGCTTCCCATTGTAAATAATGTTTAAGCTACAGGGACACATTTTGAGTATTTCATTGTATTATAAGTTTTGCAGTGTACTACAGTTTTTTCAGAGTTGTTAATTTCTTTTGTACTTGTTTGAATATCGTGTAAAAATGTAAATGTTACTGAAGCAATAAAAAAAAATTGTTCCTAAACGCTGTCGTTTTTCTTACATTTTTTAGGTATCAATATTTTTTTGACCATGTACAGGGTGTTTCATAATGGTGCTTGAATATTTAAAAGGTGGTGTTCTAGCAGCCAGTTGAGGGGTGGTCTTATAGTTTTTCGATTTAAATCCTTTCTGTCAAAATACCAGAAAATCTAGTTTTTTTTAAATCAGTTAAGACTGTTTTTTTTCAGGAAGATTCATGAAAATTTATATTTTACGATTTCTTTGATATAATTCCAAAATAATTGGCTTCCTAAAAATAAAATCTATTACTGCAAATTTAGTTAAAAACTTTACACCAACCAAGTTGAATTGTGCGATCAGTATATTTTGTTAACTCAATTATCATCGTTTGACCTGTGACAAAGTAAGTCATTCTAATTAAATAACAGTTAGTTGGATGACAAAAAAACGGTAGATGGTGGTCAATATTTTTTGACCATATACAGGTTGTTTCATAATGGTGATTGAATGAGGAAGCCAATTGAAGGGTGGTTTTATAAAAATTTTTGATTTTAACCCTTTCTGTCAAAATAGCTGAAAAATTAGTTTTATTTTTAATCAAAAACATTGCATTTGTGATAAGCCCAATATTTACGTGACAAATTTTTTTTCCAAAGTCATTTATTTAAACAATTTAAAATAATTTACGGATCTTGAAGGGCATAGCAAAATGAGTTTTAACTATATTGAAAACAAAATCAAACTAAAAATGTTGGAAGACATTTGGATTTTTTTTAAATTTATCAACTTGGATGTATATTTCTGCTGGTCTAAAATCAAATATCAGTATTTTATGCGATTCTTCTTCCAAAAATAAGTATTTTAAGATAACGAATCCTGCTTTATCGAACTAGAAGTACATGTGTTGGTTGCCTAACTACAATATTTGTCATACTGTCAAAATCAATGCGACGTTGTCGATGCTGCCCATAACGCACGGCGGCACGGCCTACTTTTTAGTTCATTTGATCAATGTGACGTCATTCGGGCCGCTGAGTATGTGGTATATAAGGCATAAGTGTTTAAATTTCGCGTATAGTAAATACAGCGTTGTGTGAAGTGTGTGGTTTACTAAGATCAGTAATTACGTGGTTAAAACATGTGTGGTAAGTAATAAATTTTATATTGTTGAGTGACACGTATTGAATTTACAAGATACATAACCTTATGCTATTTTTATGTGTAACAAGACGAGATATCCAAATTGTTTAACTTTATTTTAAGCGTAACATATTGTACCGGTGTTGTGTTGCACAAAATTAAATGATATACAACCTAACAAAGACTTGGGGTTAAATTACATAATCTTATATCGTAACAGCAATTTTTTTAAATTATGTATGTGAGACTGACATTTCGCCGCCAAGTGAAAGTGGATTCTGTTTTTGTAACTCAAAAATGTCATCTTGCATTCGGCTATCTGCATCTAGGACGGAACGTACTGAGCTTTGCAGATTTTTTGTTTGTTCTAAGATACTTGTATAGAATTGCGTGAAAGGCGCCTTTTTGTGTGGTTGTTATTACGCGAGAGTACAGGGCAAATACCTGCATGTTTGCTCTTAGATAATTATACCAAGGTGGAAAAGTAAAAGTAGTTTAGACAGACAAGTACCCCACATGAAGACCTTACTCAAGGTACTACCGGTACTACCCGTTTGTTGTATATAGCCATGGCAACAAGCCAAAATCATGGCTAACTGCATTTTACTACTCTCGTTACATTTGCTTACAAATCAAATCGCGTAAAAGTAAAAAATGTGTTTATTTGTAGGAGACAAAAAAACGAGGTGTGAATTTTCATTTTTTTTCCGTGGGAGCTTGTTATCACGTAGGTTGCGTTTTTAGCATACCTATCTACAAGGATGCGTCGATAAGAGGGTTTCTGTTGTTTTCGCCAAATTCACAATGTTTATCTGTAGGTTCAAGACTTATGTTTTTGTGTAATGTACTGGGTGTGTCTAAATCATAATATATGGTTCATTAGTTTGTCTTTGTTACCTTAGTATCCCTAACCGCACTTATAATGCGTTTAATCTTTCAAGTAGTAGATAAATTTGGAAATACGTGATTTAATTACTTTCGTTTGTATCACAGCCTTCCCGATTTACAAAGGTTGTTTTATTATATAATTATCGGTGTTGGAACTTACGGGATTTCTTCAAATACTTTAATTCAACTAATATCGTTGTTACTACGCTTATTCATGAATCTAATCAGAACAATCGATCAATTTAAGTTATCGTTTTAATGATCAAGTTTAAGTATCTTTTTCATACGTTGCATTGATTTCTACGAAATAAATTTCACGCGAAATGGAGTCAGTCATTATTTATAATAGTACATGGGCTCGAAAGAACACGGTTGAGTACAAAAAAATCTTTAATTGAAAATTTGTCATACAAGATACTGTACAATTTGCAATAAAGAGTAGGAATTGTGAATTTATAACATCTGAAAGAATGAAGTTATTCCATAGTTTATTTCACAGGATGTTACTACGCCTATGGCATTTATTTTTGTTTTAGGCGGGAATTTTTCCGTTTTGAAAACAATGTTYAATTCACCGAATTAATAAAATTCGATACGCATTTAAGGAAATATTTACTTGCCTTTTGTTCTAAAATCATTGTGCAGCTATTGTTAGTTACGCTAGCTCCTCTACATTAATCAAACCAAGAAATACAAAATACTAACTATTTAGTACCGTACAGAACATCATTATTTTGACGGAACATTTTTTACGAAATGCACTTGACACAGTAAAACGAATTCATTTTGTTTACCATAACAAGTGGTTACTTTCTATTTTTAAACTTACTGAGAGATAAATCACGATACTTTTCTGAGTTGGTGCAATAAAATACCGTAAAATTGAATTTGCAGACTTGCAACAAGGTCACTAGAATGTCAAGGTGTGTATGAAGGCGAATTTAATTGTTGTTTTTTTTTCGCACAGATCGATTGGCAAAATGTGAAAGTAGTGTACCTACCTACAAATAGAAATGTGCAGTTCACTTCCTGGCTGAACGAATATTGTCAAAATTCAGTGTCGCTACAAAGTATGGACCCAGCAGGATATTTCAGGTTCTGTTCGACCGATTTTTCTGACATGGGAAATTTTAAAATGCATTTTCTGGAATTTTTCAACTCCGTGTCAGCTCTCGTTTCCGAGATATGGGCGCAAGTTCAGGATAAGAACCATATTCGTAATCGCTAAGTAAGAACAAAAACTCCAGGTGTCCCCATTTTCCTCGTGACTGGTGATAATTTTCATTCACTCTGTTATTTGCAATCGCAATGCCTCAGTTAACTGAACATGATCTTTGATGATGATTGCTTATGGAGATAGAAGGCGAAGTTATTCGGAAGTAGTTGCACTCTACAATGCAGTTCATATCATATCAACAGTTATTAAAATATTGCAACGTTTTGACGAAATTGACGGTGTTAAAAATCTTCAAAAATCAGGACGTCCAAAGGTTGCTATATACGAGTGAGGAAAGTAGCTCGAATGCCCTTTTACATGTGCAAGGGAATCCATAGTGTTCCGTACAATAGCGTGTTCTTACTCACCATATTAGCAGAAGACCTGTTCAGAAAGTTTTGAAAAAAGAGAAGATTCGTCCATATAAAATTGACTTATTACAAGAACTGAGCGAAGATGATTTCGATCGTACGATAGAATTTTGCGAAACTGCTATGAACATGATAGATGAAGATAGAAACATTTTAAAATGGATTATGTTTTCTAATGAAGCGACTTTTTGCCTCAATGGGAATTCTGAATGTATTTTTTACGTAGCTTTGATTTAAATGGTTACCCTGAAACTGCTATCGTTTTTACACTCATATTAAAATAGCCGAATCTTCGAGCTCTCTGTGCATTAAAAAACCACAACTGCTTTTTGTTTGTTTTTGAAAGGTGAAATTCCACTATCGAGTAATGTCGCTAATGTGTGCAGTAGCAGTCATACTAGTTTTTTGGCCGCGGCTAAGCGATTTCTTTTCAACGTTTGCCTATTTGCAACTGTTCTGGTGAAATTGAAACAGCAGTTAATTGTTTTCGTCTTAGCTTTTACCCCGTTGGAAATATTATTTGGTGCAAGCAGATGCTTTTGTTGTTCAATTATTTTCTGAGAATTTCGTTTTTGAGACGTAGGTATGAACTGAGATTACGGTTATTGATTGCCGCAGAGGTATGCGATAAATACAATGGTTGCCTTTTTCCAGTGAAGATAAGACGTCTTAAATCGGAATCGTAATCGGGTATTTTAAATATAGATTAACCGGTACAGTCATGATCTGGAAAATTGCTTGATATACAGTTAATTAGAAGTCAGATTAGAAATGATAGTGTTTTGAAGTGGGTAACTAAAACATGTGTTTTGTTCTTGCTGAATATAAAAAAATAATGAAATTTAGGGAGATGCAGCAGGACTTTTAGGGACACTATTTTAATTACCAGTAACTTCTTGGTACGGTTTTGTCCTCACATTATGTTAATAAATAAAATATAATTCAACATCAAAGTTAAATTCAACACGAAAAATATGTTAACAATCTTTAAAACCTTTTTAAATTCCAAAAGTTCTTAGAACTATTGTACAAATCAGATTCAATTTTACATATGTACCTATATGAATACAACTGGCGAAGTTTTTAGAATCAGTATGTAGCTGGGAATAGATACCATAGATGTCTACATTAGAGTTATTTCTTGTGTACTAACGATGATACTTATTCTCTTCGTGTTTTGCAAATTAACTCTCTGGATAACCAATGAGGAAAGCAACTGTTTTCGGCATCGAATATTATATGATATACAGGATGTTTCACAAATCATAATGACCCTGACGAAATTAAAAATGCAACCCAAAATATATTCTCATAGCCAATGTGGTTATTTTACATAAACAGATATGATTTTGATTTATGATGAATGCGAGAAAAATGCTTCCGCTGCTGCCCGTTTATACAGACAACGTTTTCCAAATAGAAGACCTCCTGCCGATACAATTTTCAAGAGACTTGAATTAACTTTAAAGACAAACTGGCCACCACTGAAAAAGTCAAGAGAAAGAACAGCAACAGGCCCTGACAATGAAATTAGAGTATTGGAAATGATCGACGAAAATCCTCATATTAGTCAAAGGGTAGTCTCAAGAGCAACCGGTATTAGTCTTCAGTACATCGAATAATTAAAGACAATCAATTTCATCCGTATCACTTGCAATTGGTTCAGGCCTTAAAGGAGACAGATTATCCTAAAAGACTGGCTTTTTGTAACTTTTTTCGGGAACTCCAAAATTTGAATGAGAGATTTTATGACAACATTTGCTTCTCAGATGAAGCAAGATTTTCTAATAATGGTGGAGTTAACAAACATAACATGCATTATTATGCGCATGAAAATTCACGTTGGATTCGAGGACATTATATTCGACGAATGTCTGGCGCGGAATATTGGGGAATCAAATTGTTGGGCCTTATTATTTTCGCGATAGTTTAAACGGCAATACTTATCTAAATTTTCTAAGAAACATTTTACCGGTACTTCTCCAAAATGTAAATTTACAAGTAAGACAAGTTCTACGGTTTCAACAAGATGGGGCACCTGCACAATATCATAGAATAGTGCGAAATCATCTCGATTTGGTTTTGCCTAACGGATGGATAGGAAGAGGTTCAATTAATCGTTGCCCACCGAGAAGCCCGGATCTTACTCCTTTGGATTTTTTCTGTGGGGAATGGTAAAAGAGCAAGTATACCAAACACCAATTGAAAGTGTAGAACATTTAGAAAATAAAATACGTGATGCATGTAGATCCATCACTCCAGAAATGTTAATGCATGTTAAAAGATCGTTTTGGGCACGAATTCAAGCTTGTGAAAACAGCGGAGGGCGACATTTTGAGCATTTATTACATTAATGTTATTGAATAAACATTTTTCAAAAATAAATTTTGTTTTACGATACCGAATTTACTTAAAGCAAATGACTGAAGTTTATGTCAAAATTTACGAATTTATACAGCTCTTTACGTTTTATATTTTTTAAGACGATGAATGTTACCTCTGCAAATCTATTTTGGGTTGCATTTTTAATCGTCAGGGTCATTATCATTCGTGAAACATCCCGTATAACAGAATGCGGAACAAAACGACAAAAATTCTAGGGGCGTTAACTCCAGTGATCTGGAAGGTTTTCTCGAACACTACTTTCTGCTCTATTCCTCTTAAATTTTGACTGAACGTTACAATAACTTATCCATCTGGGATTATTACGATACTAAAAGCGATTTATGAAGTGAATAATTGTATGAAGTCAAATTATTTGAATATTTAGTCTTGTAACGACGCTGAATAAAATGTCGCTCCTCTATTACACATCTATAATCTCTGTCCTTGCAGGAATTTTTGGGTATCTGAACTATCTGACCCCGAAAACCAGGAGCGAGATCCTACAGCTCTTGGTGAACGGTCTGAAGAGGTTGGAGTACCGTGGCTACGATTCCGCTGGTAAGTTTCGAAGGGTAAGCACCTTTGTGCTAAAAATAGTTTCGGAATGTGGAAGGGTCATTGGTGTCTTCGCCAAACTGTTTGGTCTTCTATTTGCACGTTGCGGTGGTGAAATAAAAATTTCAAGATCGGGGTGGACTGGTTTCGGGAAATTTTATGCGGCGTCTGCATCATTAGAGCGAATTTATGGGCGCAAACTTTTCTCGTGGATTATCGCCGACCTTGTTTTATGTTTTCGTGCAATTAGCGGTTTATGGTTGCGCTGATTATGATCGGATATGCTTTCGGAGAGTTTAATATCTAAATATGTTCTCTTATTAAGCACACCGACTTAGGTATACACGAAGTTGTATTTTTTGTTGTTTTTGTTACCACATGACGAAGCTTGATAGGTACAGTCAAGTCCCTATACATGGGACAATTTTTTACTTTAATTGCGCATATTTTTTTATAATCTCAAAATGGTCTAAGGAACAATACACGTTATTATCTTTTCATCTGGAAATTTCATGCCAGGCGCGGCCAAATGATTTCTCAAATAAGTTTTCGATCAACTGGATCACTATAAATCAAAATCCACCGATTTCGGACCAGAAATTCTGACTTTATTAACTTCAGTATTTATGCCTCGTCGTCAAATCGTAGGTTCCTGCGCCAGGCTTGTTTTGCTTTCATTTGTTTTAAACTGAAGTTTGACACATGTGATAAAGTGTTGTCAGTGCAATAATAACGTGTTCATTGATAAAACTGGAATATGGAGCGTCGACATTTGACTAGGGATGAAATGTTACGTGGTGTTGGAATGTTAGAGGGTGGTTTTGCTCAAACTCAAGTTGCGACTGCATTTGCCACTTCAAAGAGCGTAATCTGTAGACTTTGGCGAAGATACCAAGAAACAGGCGATGTGGCYGAAATGCACACGGTCCTAGACGCGTTACAACAGAAACTACGGCAAGGGAGATTATTTCTCATCTCCAGAACTTAGATGGGGTCACAGTTTTAGAACAAACTGTCAGAAACCGTATATGTTAAGCAGGTCTACACAGTCGTCGTCCAATTACAGGTCCTGCATTACGCAGGGGCAATCGCGACCAAGAACATGTGAATTGGATTGAACCACAATGGGGTAATGTTCTCTTCACGGATGAATCTAGGTTTCGGTTTCGGCCAGATAACAGAAGAGTAAGGGTTTGGCGTGGAAAGGGTGAATTAGAGAGGATCAGGTACTTTCAGGAGGCCCATATGTACAGAGGAGGATGTGTCATGGTTCGGGGCGATATCATTCTCCACCATAAAACAGACCTTGTTTGCATCGCCAGAAACAATGATTCAAGATCGATACGTTGAGTAAGTTCTAGAACCTGTTGTTCAACCATTCGCATATGCTGCCGGGCCAGATTTAGTGTATATGCATGACAATGCACGAAGACATATTGGTCAGAGAGTAATCAACTGGTTGGCCGATGAACGGATACGTGTTCTTGCATGGCCTCCTCAATCGCCAGACATGAACCCTATTGAGCATGCGTGGGACATGCTTCAAAGAAGGTTAACACTATTTGAAAATTTCTTGGGGGAACAATGGAATTTGATTCCACAAGAAGCCCTTGATCGATGCATTTTGAGCATGCCTAGGAGATGTCAGGCCATTATTAATTCTCGAGGTGGTAACACAGCATACTAGGTTCGCTAAAAATTGAAGAAAACTCTGTATTTTTTAATTTTGTTGTGTTCGTGTGTTGTAATTCATTATTATAGACTAATGTTTTATACAATCTTTTTTGTTATTGCAAGTTGCACTTGCAAGTATTGTTAACATTAGAATAGGTCCAAATTTAATGAAAATCCAGAAAAACTGTAAGTTTCTTGGACCATTTTGAGCAGTGTATAATAGTGTATATATTGTAAGACAACTATGGTTTCCATTAAAAATGTATGTTTGTGTTTCATGTGAATAATGCTAACCCCTAATAAAATGTATTTGTATACAAAATACAAACATCTATTAAAAACGTCTTTTTTGTATCTGCATTCTTAAGCGAGATATTAAGGACTGAAGAAATTTAAGGTTATTGAAAAGCTGCCTGTAGCTTAAAAACAAAAATAAAACAGTAATGTGCAAACCGCAATTCTCTAGTATATGTAATTGGTTACTGAGATATCCTGCAATTATAGGTACATCGAAAATGGGACACCCTGTACATATTAATTTTGTTTCTGACAGGTGCCTTCTGTGTCAGTGTAGTCAAACCCTAACTTAACGTTTTTGAACTAATGTTGTTAAATATATGGAAGAAGTAAGACTTCTTGCAAAAGTAATTGTATATGTGAAACTAAAGACGAGTTTATAAATTTACTGAAAGTAATAGTTTACTGCTTCCTCATTTATTTCACCTATCTATGAAGATTCTAATAGAAGTTCAGATATGTATATAAGGTTGATAATAGTTGTTCGTTGCTTTTGAAAGATACATTAGGTTTAGAAAGTTCCTCGCACAATGACACAAATGGAATTGGTATAAAAATATTGTATGGGACAATAAACAATTCGTACAGTTGCTTTAAAGTATTACAGCAAAAGAAACTTTTTTCAAAACTTTCCATTGACATGTGTTTGATGTAATAAATCTGTTTATCTAAGTAGATAGATAGAAAACAAGAACTGATTAAATCATAGACAAGAGCACGACGTCTTTATCAATGGATTATACGTCTTAAATCAGAAATAAAGTAGTGCAGTTTTCAATGACCAATTATCAAATCTTTTCAATTATTTAATATTAAATGTGATTAATAAGTGAATTATTATCTTGCAGGTCCATTGCTTTCGTACGACTTTTATTTTTGGTGAAACCATAAACTACTTTATGAGATATAAAATCTGTCACTAGACTTAGCTAAATTAGAATGAATCGTGCAAGATTTCAGTATGGCTAAATTAGTTATAATCTTCGTTTGTTGATTGCAATTAACACCGCAACAGATTGACTGACTCCTCTTTTTAGGAGTGGCCATTGATTCTTCTGATCTAAAAGACGTCACTGTGATCAAGAAAAAGGGTCAAGTGAAATTGTTGGAAGACGAAATTAATAATCGTAAGTAAACCTGAAGTGCTGAAGAGCACTGTTACATTCCTAATCTCCTCTCGTTGGTGTAGGCAAATCTGAATTGGACTTCGATGGCGTTACGGAGGTGCATTGCGGAATTGCACACACCCGTTGGGCGACGCACGGAGTTCCGAGCGAAGTGAATTCCCATCCTCAAAGGTCGGACGAGCACCACGCCTTCGTCGTTGTGCACAACGGCATCATTACCAATTATAAGGAGGTGAAGGTTTTCCTTGAGAACAAGGGATTTAAATTCGAGAGCGACACCGACACCGAAGTGATCGCAAAGCTGATTTATCATTTCTACCTGCAGCATCCGGATTATTCCTTTAGGGAGTTGGTTGAGCAAGTTGTTCAACAATTGGTGAGCATCAGTTTAAGTTACGATGAAAAATGGAATTCTAGCAATTTTTTTCCTCGTGTAGGAAGGAGCGTTTGCTCTTTGCTTCAAGTCCAAACACTTCCCAGGGGAGTGTGTTACCACGAGACGTGGGTCTCCCCTGCTTGTTGGTATAAAAACAAAGACGAGACTGACCACTGACCACATACCAATTTTGTATGGAAAAGGTGAGTTCCGTTTCCGAAACGGTATCCATTACGATCCCGTAATTGCCAGATTGCTCTTTAATTTTTTATTATTTGATTATACTGCACTTCTGAGTTGATTGTTTTTCTTCCTTTTAACCATTGGTTTTATTATTTTTTCCATTTCACAGATCGTTGGTGGTGGGATAAGAGAGGTAAAGTTGTGAAGTGCATGAAATTTTTGGGTTGTTTATTTTTTTTGTGATTATAATTGTATTTGGAATGGAATAGTATTTCATCCTGTTTCTGTTTGTTCTTAATGACTTTTATAATGCTAAAATGTTTTACGATTTTTACAAAAACTGGTTTTTCCTTTAGTCAATTAAATTTATTTTCATTGCCAAACCAAACATAGCAATTACTAATTGCAACAGTCGTGGCTTACCACTTCTTGAACAAATTTTCTTCTATGTCTCTCATAATTATCATGGAAATGTACTTTTTGTAAATTGTACAGGTTCATCTTCAACTTATTGAGGTAATGGTAATTTAAAAAAACCGCAACAATGTAAAAAATGTACTACTTATATACTAGTCTATAAATAGTGCATGTAATATTGACACTTTTTGTTAATACATTTAACCAAGTTTTTAGTAAAAGAGATCTTTCTTATGCCTACTAATAGCATGCTGAAAATTGTGTATTTTGGTTTTTTTTCGGTTGTTGAAAACAAATGATTTGATACTTATTTTTTTAACCCAATTACTACTGTATCTATTAAAATTCAAATTTATGCAATTCTGTTATTATAAAGTATATAAAATATCGTCTTAGATAAAAGTTTTGCCTTAGAGAGCAAGATGCAGTCTTTACCACTGTGTGTACCATAAAAAATATATTTACAATTACTTGCTTTTTAATCATTAATTTAATTTAAATTAATTATTTACATTTGTTTAAAAATTGTTGCAGCAATGAACATTTTTTATCATGAATAACTTTTGCGGGAAATTTTCAACACTATCACAGTATGCCTTAAAAAATGATAACTGTCATATAGTTTATAAGGTGCAATGTTAAATAAATAATTAAGAGCTATTTCGTGTTTAGATGTTGGGTAAGTAGTGAAAAATTTTTTTCGTCATGCCACTAACTTCACAAAATCTGTTCTGATTTTGTGTCAGGGACATAAAAATCCAAATTCTAGTGTAAGCAAACTGGGAAGGTTTTAACAATAGAGTTTTGAAAAAATGTAAATATTCATACCGCATATTTCACCAAAAATTGTTTGGTGCTGATGACAAGAATTTTTTAATGGGGTGCAGAGGAAAACTTTCGTGACTTTTTAGTCTGTGATGAAGCAATTTTAAAAAAATAATGTTCTTTAAGTAAGAAATTTAATAAATGAGCATTCCCAGAACAAATTGATTGGACAAAATGGTCCCATTAAATTTTTAGCAAGATTTCTTGACTCAACAATTTTTTTTTGTGGGGATTCCTATATAATAAACTTTACTCTACATTATGGTACTTATGTTAAGACTTATTGAGATACCATTTAAAAAAAAATTTAAATGAAAGTAGTGTTGCTAAAGTGAAAAATTATGAAAATAGTTTCTTGTGTGGTTAAAAGCAATAGTGGAAACACTGCATTTTGCTGTCTTTTTTAATTACAAACAAATGGAATTGTAAAATACTATTTTATATTCATTATAGTAGCAAAAAGTGACAGAGTAATTATTCTTAAGTGGGACACTTACTTAATTTTTGATTGCAAAGAAAATGTTTTTCATTGTCCATTTAAATTAACCTTAGACATCTGTACATACTAACGCTCACTGCTTGCGATTTAACAAACTCTTATGTATTATATGTATCTTTATGTATTAATTTCTTTATTTTCCTCCATTTTATTTTTGTTCCTTCTCTGGGCGTTGGTGATCCTTTCTGCAGATGACTGTCCCCGGAAGTCTCAAGGTATAATACATTTGAAGTAGAACTGTTACCCTGTTTATCATTTTTGACAGTGAGTCGTTTGTTTTTGTTGCCCTGTCTGTAGTGCCAAATTTTATTTGTGGAAAAGTTTAATTAATAGAACTAACTCAAAGTGCTACTCGAATAGTATTTGCCACAAGCAAAATTTTGCACTACTGCTTTTTCTTTTATTTTTGATGTTTAATTGTTTCAGATTTAAATGTTGTATCAAAATCTTAATGTCTTATTGTAAAGTAGACTACAAATTTAAGAGTATAGAACGTACTGTAGTAGAATTGAGGTGACTTTTTTCTCTTCAGACAACATTGCATGTTTTTTAATTTAATCTTCTAATACTTTTCTGCAAAACTTTATTAAATACGTTGCAATATTTGTTGGAAATTATATCGTGTGAAAAGCTTTTATTTTGCCTAATAACTGTACCCATCACTTTTGTTAATTCTGTCAGCAATTTTTGTGTCAATGTCGCTTATTTTTTGTTTTTAAGTTGTTTTGTGTTTGTACTAACTTTTTTTGTTTTTGTCCGTTCCTGGTTCCAACAGGATCTGATTCAGAGAAACAACATTCAGGTATAAATCTTTTCTCTTGTATTTCTTGTATACATAAGGTTATCGAGAATAACCGACATCTGAATATGTTTTGTTTTCTCAGTGACCTCATGTATCACACTATTATCTAACAGAGTCCTGATTAGAACTAAACTGGGTGGTGGTTATGTGCTCCTTCCAAAGGTAAGTTCAATTTGCTTGCTTTAACATGACGTCACCATTTTTATAATGTTCCATGCACTTGTATCTTGGGGGTCACAAAATTTGGGTGCGAAATAAAACGTTGCTTATCCATCATGGTTTTGATCCCCCAATTCAATTCCCTTGTTCACAATTATTGTTTTTATAGAACACAGACTACATGGACGTGAAGTACCTGTACTTTCACGTTCTGACTCCACTTCAGAGTTTTCTCCATTGGAGGATAAAGAAGTCGAGTACTTCTTTGCTTCAGATGCTTCAGCCATTATCGAGCACACCAACAGGGTGATCTATTTCGAGGTATTGTTTTTTTTGGGAACCCAAATGAGAGAAGCAAATTTTCATGTCTATTTCAGGATGATGATGTGGCTGCAGTTAAAGATGGCGTGCTCAGTATCCATCGTCTCCGTAGAGTCGGTGATGATCCCCATTCCAGGGAAATCACTACCATTAAGATCAAATTGCAAGAAATTATGAAGGGCAATTATGAGTACTACATGCAAAAGGAGATCTTTGAACAGCCGGAGTCTGTTGTTAATACCATGAGGGGAAGGGTGAACTTTGAGACACAGGTTTGTTATGGTATAGAGAGAAGCCTTATTTATTCATTTTTTGCATATACTATATGTTTATTCAGAGTTACATGTTATAGTTTTGCCTTCCACAACCTTGGATGCTATTGTTTCAGTATATTATGCCTTTTCAGACTGTCGTTCTTGGAGGCATCAAGGACTACATTCCTGAAATCAAAAGGTGCAGGCGCCTAATGTTGATAGCGTGTGGGACGAGCTATCACAGCGCCTTGGCAACCAGGCAGCTGCTGGAGGAACTGACTGAACTTCCCGTGATGGTCGAATTGGCCAGTGACTTTTTGGATCGTACCACGCCTATTTTCAGAGATGATGTTTGTTTCTTCATTTCACAGTCGGGTGGGTTGATTTTTGGATATGTTTGAACCAGTTTCATTTAGATACTTTTAATGCAAATATGTGGTTCCCTCCTTTAAAATCTTAACTTCCTCGAAGTCGGCAAATTAATCTTTTAGAGAATTCTCTAATCAAATATTTGTATATTTACCATTTCTCAACAAATGGATATACAGGGTGGGCCAAGTGAACGAATTTCTTCCATAACTCCACAACTATTGAAAAAATGAAAAACTTTTTTATATAAAAGTGATCCAGTTTTATATGCTGCACGTTGTAAAAATATTTTTGAAAACAGTTCACTTCCGGTTATACCGGAAACGCATACCAACTTCCTTATTTTAAATAGAACGCCCCATGTATTTTTAAATTTTTGTATTCCTTGTTGAATTCTAAGGTTATTTTGTATAACATACCATACCTTTAAAATGTACAGTTTTCGAGAAAATAAGTGCCAAAAAAAAATCGTCGTTTGCAGCGCTCCCCGCCATTTTAAAATCTTCCAATATGAGACACCTAGAAGACTGCGGTTTGTGTGCCGCTTGAGTTAAGAAAATGGCCTATCAGTTGCGTGTTCAAGCAGGTTTATTACTTTTGAATTGAAAGTAATACATTAGTTGCCATAGGAAATATTTCAAACTGCGATMAGTCAATTTTTTTACACCATCGGGTGCAAAATTAAATCATCTTTAATTTGATATTAGGTTGTCACTATCTATTACTAACAGTTTCGCAACATTTTGCGTTTTTCTGATTTTTTAGATTAAAACTGCTTATAGATATCAGGTACGCCTTGACAAGACCTGGGAGGCGGCAAAATATCGGCGCTGGCTCCGAAATGTGAGCTTCTGCAACCTTAAAGTTAATTATCCCACAAAACACTACAGAATATGTTGAAAATACACAATCACGTTTCGGAACTGTGGGGTGACATTGATCTGCAACCCTCACTACTATCGCCGTGCATATTGTAGCTTGGCAGCAGTTACAATAAGGCGGCACAAAGAATTCAACAATTAACGCCGCCCGCGTTGCGTGCATCATTTATAGAAACCCTGTATTTGAATAAACTGTGCTAAAACTCACCAAGGGCCAGCGCTGACATTTTGCCGCCTCCCAGGTCTTGTCAAGGCGTACCTGATATAAGCGCAAACCGCAGCCTTCTATGTGTCTCATATTGGAAGATATTTAAAATGGCGACGAGCGCTGCAAACGATGATTTTAGAGGTATGGTATGTTATACAAAATAACCTTAGAATTCAAAAAGGAATGCAAAAGTGTGTTCTATTTAAAATAAGGAAGTGTTGGTATGTGTTTCTGGTATAACCGGAAGTGAACGGTTTTTAAAAGTGGAGTTATGAAAGAAATACGTTCACTTGGCCCACCCTGTATATAGAATGTTGCTCTGACTTTTTGACTATTTCTGGGTTACTTCTAAATACAGGGTGCATCTAAAATCTCACCCCCTCCCCTCTTTATGTTTGTTCTTGAATGTGTCAAGTTAGAAGCTGCGGATAAAGAAAAAATAATTCCTAGTAAATTTCATGTGTTTGTGCTGCAATGTTTATTAGGTGAGACTGCCGACACCCTCATGGCATTGAGATACTGCAAACAACGAGGTGCCTTGATTGTTGGTGTCACCAACACCGTCGGTAGTTCAATTTGTCGGGAATCCCACTGTGGAGTCCATATCAATGCAGGCCCAGAGATTGGTGTTGCATCAACGAAAGCTTACACAAGTCAATTCATCTCCTTGGTGATGTTTGCTTTAGTTATGTGCGAGGATAGACTTTCTCTGAAGAACAGGCGAGCAGAAGTTAGTTACTTTATTTGAAACCGGTATTGGCACTACATAAAAAACGTTTTTAGATTATCGAGGGCTTAAGAACTTTGCAGGCGAAAATTAAGCAAGTTCTCGAACTGGATGACCAAGTCAAAGCTCTGGCTGAAGATTTGTACCAGAAGAAGTCTCTTCTTATCATGGGTAGAGGGTATAATTTTGCAACTTGTTTGGAAGGAGCTTTGGTAAATTACTTTAAAGTGAAAATGGATTGCATATCAAGGTTTTTTATGATTATTTTAGAAAGTGAAGGAATTGACTTACATGCACAGTGAAGGGATTCTTGCTGGAGAATTGAAACACGGTCCTCTAGCTTTAATCGACGAGAAAATGCCAATTGTAATGATAGTAATGCGTGATCCTGTATACACAAAATGCATGAACGCACTGGATCAAGTATGTCCTATTCTCAGATGACCAACAAATAATTATGTTGGTTTTTTTTAGGTGAGAAGCCGAAAAGGCAACCCTGTTTTGATCTGTGAACAGGGAGATGAGGAAACTGCAAGAGCTGGATATAAGGCGTTGCAAGTGCCTAAGACTGTTGACTGCCTTCAGGGCATTTTGTCTGTCATTCCCTTACAGCTCTTGAGCTTCCACATTGCAGTGCTGAAGAAGCTGAATGTTGACTGTCCGAGGAATTTGGCCAAGAGCGTTACGGTTGAGTGAATTAAAAGGTAAATATAATTGCCAATTGCACACTGGATTTTTGTCAAAATATAGCTTAGTTTTTTCTTGCAGATGACTGATGCTTTGTATTAGCAAAGGAGCAACGCATTTAATCACTTTGGATAATACATCCTTATAACCGCATACCATTATTCCCATGTTTAGGTCTCATACATAGAGTAAGCGTCTAGTATGTTAAAATCTGATAACTGCCATGTTCAAGTCAAAAGTGTATTACTTAAAATGTGATAGCGTCAGATTATTATAATCAGTTTTTTTATTATGTGGACATGTATACTCACTTTAGTCTTTAAGTTGTGGGTTAGTCGGATAAGTATTGTAGTGACTGTTTTTATAAAGTTCGGCTCTAAAAAAAATTTGTTTATGAAATTGTGTGGCATATATTTTATATGTGTAAAGTTATTTTTTGATTGACTATATATTTTTTTATACTATTTTATTGGAGTTATCACTGTCATGTGCAATAAAGAGATTGCAAGATTTTGTACTTTATTTATTTAGGTGAAATACTACTTCAAATACAGGTTTACATCATTTTAAAAAGATACTTAATGGTGTCTTTTTGTTTTGCTTTATGAGAGAATTAAATTTTCATAGCATTTCATTCTTATGTTTTGGGATACATTTTACCTTAATTTTATTCATACTTAATGTGAAAAAACTTCGTAGTACTTGCATTTTTTGGGTATAATTTATAACTAAAGAATTTCTGTTTTCAGTATTTTTTCACTTTGAATTTGGGCTTCATGTGTGTGCAATGTCCATTTGCAGGAGTGGCTTTTAATCCACTTTGGTCGTACTAAATATGAGAATTTCTGACTTCTGGGAGCTGAAAAATTAAAATTTTGGCATCTCTTTTAGCTTCTTCCTTATAATTCCAAATACCCATTTACCTTAAGGTGTACACAAACTTTAACCCCTTTTTCTTGTCTTGCAAATTTCCTTCCTTTGGATCATCTTTCTTTCAAATCATCTGCAAACTCACATCTGCTTTTTGCAGGTTTCTTTTTCTACACATTATGATTTTCTTTTGTTTGGCATTAATTCGTTATGTTTTCCATAAAATTCAAATCATTTAAAGTGGTTAAATTTTGTATTATTTCCAAAATTTCTAAATAATTTAGTTTTGAAGATTTGTTACAAAGTTGTAATGAACTTAAATTGTTCAAGGTATTTGTATATTTGGTTAATAAATGACGAATTTTTTGTGTCAAATTGTTTCAGTTGTTCGAGATCCTGTAATTAAAAAGGATCTTTCGGTTTGTCCCATATAAACAGAACTGCAATCGGTACATAGAAAAGTATATACTACATAATGATTCAAAACTTGAATTTTGTCTTTATTACATACAAAGAGAGAAAGAAAACATTAGACAAGACGATAAGAGCATTTTGTTATCATATGAGTCGTTTATTTCTTCTAGTCAAAATCGTTAATTTCCGTACAAAAAACAGTTTGTCTTCATGTTCTCCATCTCTTCTAAAATAAAATTAAATTTTAAACCTAAATAAAATACGTTTTTGTTAAAAACTGATGGAGTATTAAAAAATACATTGGTATGATGAAAGTCAGTAACATACCATTTTTTTTCATTAAAAACCTCCGATTGAATTGAATCGAAATGCAGTGATTTCAGATCTATTCTATCTATTCGATCTAAATATTTCTTTCTATAAGCTCTAACACCCTGTATTTTGAACAAAGTAATGTCTGAAATTGATGGATTTTTATTTTTACTATGTGGAAGGAACGACATTTTTTTGTGTGTTTCTTGTGTAGCCGTTTCTGATAAAGAATTCAATTATTTTTGTTTCAAAATTGCAGTAATAGTAAGCTACTCCTTCCTTTTGAAATCATTACAAAAATTTTGAACATGGTTACACCAAAAAAATGCCACTGACAAGCAGAATTTCTATTAAACAACTCTTTTCCCCAATACTTGCACAAGACCAAAAAAAAAGTTTGTTTAGATCTAATGCATTTTTAGTTATATTTGAGCATTTGACATTTCAAAACTTTTTAAGTAGGCCATTGGGTTTCTTTTGTTCATGTTGATGATTGAGGCAGATTAATAGCTGTTTGTTTTGAACAGCGTTATTTGTCGCGGGTGGTAATTCATAATGTGACGCTAATCGGGCTATTTTGATAATATTCAAGCCAGAAGTCTAAACGTAAACGTAAAAATTGACGCGTAGTAACGCGCACACGATAAATCCACTTAGCCGTGGCCGGCGTGTGCGTTGCGTACCCATGTAATGAACGTTGTGCGTCCCGATTAAAAATACGAAATCCCGCGTCCCGCCGGACATCAGTCGATCAAGAGGTACTCAGGAAACGTAGTACAATATTGATCTTTTAGGTTATATCCCCAAGGAGCGACTTTACAGCATTTTGGTGCGCAGGTGGGATCGAACGCGTCGTACGTTTTCGCCGCGCGCGCTGGAACGCAATTTCGCACTTTTCCCAAACGGGTAGGTGTGCACAGGTGTTTCCAATAGAGCGAAACGTCCATTTCTGTCGCAAATACGGAWCAGCGAGGCGAAKTAACTGCGTGTCGGTTGTTTAATTGCAAAACCGGCGCGGTTTAGATGACGGCCGATTGTGTACGATCTCTCCGTGTGAGCAGCAGTGTCGGATAAAACGAGTACGAAACTACAGTAGATTTTAGCAGATTTTAGAAGGCGCTGTGATATTACTATGGCGGTGCCAGTGGCTTGTACGCGTTTTAGCGACAATTACGATTTAAAGGAAGAATTGGGCAAGTAAGTACAACCCGTGTAGTCTATGTTTGTGTGATTTTTCCCGTCCGGGAAACCTGCATAGTATGGTTAACCGACAGGGCCATCTAATGGAAGGTTGCGCTTCCCGGAAAATCGTTCGGAAATCGCGCAAATTGCCCTAGCCGAGGCTCTTTCGGCCAAAAAGCGCCCAGACAAAAATGATGGGGCGGTTGGTGGCTCTTTTCGAGTCTAGCTCTCGACGGTTTTTAAATATCCGCATTGCTTTGGGAAAATCAATATACAGGCAGTGCCCTGTGTACGAATGACAGGTGGTTGCTTTTGGAAAATTGCATAACCACCGCGTACATTTTTGCCCCGCGTTATCGGCTATTTTAACGACCCATTGTGGCGCTTAACAATCGCGATCGCGCTCAAAACGCGTCTTTTTGTTTAGCGCTCCGCGAAACAAACGCAACCCGGCGGATTTCTTTCAGCGCCGACTGCCATTGTTCGGAAACAAATTGCCCGTGTGCAATTTTGGTCCCGACGCGTATTTTTCTTATTACGCCCGGTGTTAATGGACGCCGCGGTTGTGTAATTCTGGTCGGCGTCGCGATTCCCTAAATACCGCGGAACACTTTTATAGAACGCGGCCGCCCTAGCCGATTAATAGCCGGCGTGTTTTGTTTAATTATTKGGGACAGGCCGCCTGACCCTTATTAGGTTAGAAGCTTTTCGCCGTTATATCGATCACCGGCACACTGGATGTACACCACCAGACCTGCATGTTCTACATTGTCCCGGATTACATCGTGATGCGCGTGGGTTTTTTGTTTTTCCACTTGGAGCTTGATCGGTTGAACGGACTCCGCGTTTTTCGTCATTAAATGCTATTTCGAGGATGATGGGATTGAAAAACGCCGTCGATTTGATCGAAATCTGGCTCACGACGTTTTTTAACTACCTCCTCAACCCACTATTGCAGATATTAAAAAATAAATATTGAATAGCCTGCTCCAAGAATCGGTTTTACAATAGACATAAACCTGCATTTTGATGTACAAATTAGTGCTGCTGTTAGTATCGAATATATTCATTATTCGACCAAAGTTAACGAGTAATACAAATTCGAAAATTGTCCATATTTTGTGGCACAATTACTGATCGAAATCTGGTTCACGAGGTTTTTTAACTACCCGGTCAACCCACTATTGCAGATATTAAAAAATAATTATTGAATAACCTGCCCCAAGAATCGGTTTTACAATAGACATAAACCTGCATKTTTATGGAGTACAAACTAGTGCTGTCTGTTAGTATTGAATGTATTCATTATTCGAACAAAGTTAATAAGTAATACAAATTCGGAAATTGTCCATATTTTGTGGCACAATTACTGATCGAAATCTGGTTCACGACGTTTTTTAACTACCCCGTCAACCCACTATTGCAGATATTAAAAAATAAATATTGAATAACCTGCCCCAAGAATCGRTTTTACAATAGACATAAACCTGCATTTTGATGTACAAATTAGTGCTGTCTGTTAGTATCGAATATATTCATTATTCGAACAAAGTTAACAAGTAATAAAAATTCGAAAGGTAATTATGTATCGTGTAGTTCCCGTTATTGCTACTCCTTCTTTTCACTTCAGCGCAATCGTGCATTTAAAATAKAATGAAAACTTTTTGCATCGCATTTTGGACCAAAACCACGCACAGCATGTTTGTATAAACGCCTGTTGAACTTATAAATTTGCTCAGTGATTATTTTAATGGAAAATAAATGTTCTGTTGAGTAGCCGTGTTTCTGTTAACCTTGATTAACGATATAAACGGGTGGAGCCCGATTTCTTTTGTCCTTAAACGTCTCCAAGACAATTGCTCGTTGGAAAGACAAACGTTGATTTGTCATTAGAATTGTAGAGTATTATGATAAAACAAAGTCGTGTAATGACATATTAATGTTTGCGTTTAATATGTACCTTACGAATAAACAAAATAAGCAGAGAAATTGACGTTTTCTTTTATTGGCAGCCAAAGTATTCCGTATTTACTATCAAACTGGGGTAGAATAGTCTGGTCTTGTACGTCCTGTAAACAGATTTTAAATATCTACTCTAATAACAGAGAAAATAGCAAAAACGCGGAGTAGTACCTCAGCATCAATAACTGAAATATTAAAATGTTTCCTGTGGTTTTTCTGCTGGCATTTCGATTATTAGCAGGCAACTATGACTTGTTCAGTATATCAAACAGTGGTAGAATTGTTTGGTCTAACACGTCCTGCAAACAGATTTTGGATATCTGCTTTGATAACAGAGAAAATGACAAAAACGTAAGGTAGCTAGTTCTTCAGCATCAATAATTGAAATATTAAAATGTCCCCTTTTGTTTTTTACAGGCATTTCGATTATTAGCAGTCAAAGTATGCCATATTTACTATCAAACGGATGTAGAATTGTCTGGTCTTGTACGTCCTGCAAACAGATTTTAAATATATGCCCTAATAACAGAGAAAATGGCAAAATCACGAGGTAGTCCCTCAGCATCAATAACATAAATATTAAAATGTTTCTTATGTTTTTTCTGCTGGCATTTCGATTATTAGTACAGCGTCAATAATTGATATGTTAAAATTTCCCTTTTTGTTTTTCTACTCGCATTTTGATCTAATACGTCTTCCAAACAGATTTTACAATACGATCGTTGCTGAAAAATCATTTCTTTTGGGTCATAGTCGAGCAAAACTGAAAAAAAGGTCGCAAATTTGCAAGCTTTCTTGATTTGACCAGGCAGTTGGCAAACTAGAACGCTGTACTGACAAACCGTTCCAACTTGCGTTGTACTTAGTAAAATCACCTCTAGATGACTCGTTACCGTTTTTCACAAAACAGCTGCTGAAGTGCGGCATAACAAGACATGTCCACGTCAAAAAATACAAACTCACGCCCTCCTTTCAACTTAGATTACGAAGTTTATACGGTGAGTTGAATTGATGTCAATTTGTAGAATCTTAAATTTTTCTGTAGAATTGTCTGTCTAGTCATATTCTTGCATAAAACCCAATTATTCCAGAAACGTCCCCTGCTTAATAGCGTCTCAATGCGAAGCGCCACTTCACAATCACGGCCCAAGTGATTGATGGAGCTAGCGACGAGGGAGCGAAGATCATAATTTTCCTCAGGCACGTGACTCCCGACTTCATAAATAAGGAATCCGTCCAATATATAGTCGACAAAGTGTATCAGACAGTCCGTTTTGTTCCCTGGAAAAGCCGGAGCTGTTTACGCAAAGTGCATCAGCTTCTTGCGTCAGGAACAGACGGTTTTCTCAAACGGGATACTCCCAGGAATCGATAGGCCTGGGGCCACGTAGGCACGGTTTGATTCCGCAAACGTTCCGACCGGATGGCGGATAAACCCTAAACAATATGAATTTTTTGATTATTCGGCGGACCGGAAGGAAATCGATTGCCTTGAAGAATTCTAAACGGTGGGGAAACCACGATGGAACTTTCAAAAAGCGAACTGGTTAGGATTTAGTACTCAAATTGAAATGAATCAGCAACTCCTGAAAACTACGAGAGATTTGTTGGTGTAATAAAGGCTGAAAATGGGAGAAGGTGGATAGTTTCATATACCTAGGAGTGTTGATAACTGGACAAGGCAGTGCATCCGAATAAATAAAGGCGAGGATAGTAAAGGGCGATATAAATGCAGGACGATTGAATACCTATTTAAGATCCAAAGAAATATCAAGAGGAGCAAAGATACAGGTGTATAGATCAATATTAAGACCAACAGTGACTTACGGATGTGAAACGTGGGTGCTCAATGCCGCAGATGCATATAAATTAGAAGTCTGCGAACGGAAAATACTCCGAAGAATGTTTGAGGGAAGAAGAGAAGGGGAAGGGTGGGAACGAAGAAACAATCAAGAACTGCAAGAGTTATACGGAAAAGAAACTATAACCCAGTTTATAAGAGCGCAGCGTATACGGTGGTTAGGGCATGTAGAACGAAGAACTGAGGACAGAATGGTGAAAAATGTATTGTGCATGAGGACAGTGGCAACAAGGAGACAGGGTCGCCCTCGAACAAGGTGGTTGAGTGCGGTGCTTAAGGACTTGGAAGAGAAAGGTGTGGGAAATTGGAAGGAGAAGGCTAGGAAGAGAGAAGAATGGAAGCATATTGTTAAGCTATGGGCCTGATTGGCCTGTTAACGCTATATATATAAAGGCTGCTGCAAAGAGAACAATTCCAAGAGGTTTTCGAAAATGCTACATCCTATGTTGGAATAAAGAAACTGATGCCTTGTATGGACAGTTATGAATGTGCTGGAAAAATTGGAACCAACCGTTAATGAAATACATAAACAAACGCCTAATGTTTTAGCTTCTCGATCGAAACATGAATGCCAGTTTTTACTCCCGCAAAATAAGGTAAGCTAACGATGACAGAAAATACAGATATTCACATGAAGAATATTTTCTCTTTTAGGAACAACACCTTTTGGAGGGAAATGGAAGAACAGTCGAATTTCCAACTAAATTAAATTATGTTATTTGAAATCTATTAAATTGGAATAAAAATATGAACACTAAATGTTCGATTAGTAATTTCCGAAGTATTCCCTTAAATAATAGTCCAAACTTGAAACATTAAAGAATTTTCGTCATCACATAGCATGCCCTATATAGCAATAAAGGTAAACCGATCTACTCCACTCAACTGGCAAACTTTAACTGCCGTAACGAATCGAAACACACCTCTCAATCGACAGCTCAATTAAACGTCGAGGTTAATTTCTAGGTTTATTCGGCATGCGCGATTCCAACTTTTTGTGTACTTAATCGCGCTTTTACGGCGAACCCATCAAAACTCAAAATAAACATGAACTCGATTTCGATTCAAGCGCACACATTAGGCGAGGTCGTTTTTGCGGCTCTAGTAAATGGTGTTAAAAAAAGTGAGGGACTTGCATAACATGTACAACTGCGAAAGGTCGCAGCTTGAACTGGTTCGTCGTTAATTGGCAATGCAACTAATTATGCACGAAAAAAAAATAACTCGCCGTACAATGTCAAACGGGTAAATTAGTAACGTTCTTCCGAAAGAAATAGCTATAACTTGTTTGGTTTTGTATTATTATTATATATCAACTTTGACTCGATTTACAAAAAAAAAATACAGTATACGTTGTTTCTTTTAAATGACCACACAATGGGACCAAGTTTGTAGATCTCGCAGCGCATTGAATGATGGTCATTTTCTATAATTTTGGTTAATGTTGGATCAACATGATTTTGTAAGAAACCCAAGTACATTTCAGCAAACCATTTTGTTTTTAGAACCTCCAATAGTTGTTTTTTTGTATAGCATTCCTCAAAATGCAAGTCATGTTTTAAAAGAAATCCTTGATTTCTTCTCTATTTGAGAGCGTATTTGGAACTTTTTCAATCTGAGCAAAATGATACGATTACTTCAGCCGTCATACTTTCATGGTAATCTATCTTTGCGTCCTTCATATTTTTAGCAGATAGAGGTAATTCTAAATTTGACACAGCACAAGAAGGGATGCGTGGTATGTACTTATATATAAGCGTCAAACTCGATTTTTTTAAGCCCTGAAGAGAAATTTTTACGAATCCCTCTACAGGAAATCTGGTGTAATCTGAGACATTCTTGAGAAATCAGTTCTTAAGAAGAAGGATCAAATATTGAATTTCAGCGCAGAGTATCTTGTGCAAAACATTTGAAATGCTGTCCAACTTATCTTTCTAAAGGTCTTCTGGCGAATTTGACATTTTCTGAAATATATATTCAAGAAGACATCGTTCGTTTTCAACATTCATAAGCCTCATTTTCAGAATAAGACATTTTCGTGCTTCTTTCTGCTAATTACTACTGTATTAAACCGAAGTTAAGAACTGAAAAACAAACACAATAAGTTTGACAACACGATATTTTAATTAATTCCCATGTGTCTTAAAAAGAGATATGATGATATAAATATAGAGTTTTCACCATTCGGTTGATGATTTAAAGCGCTGTTAGTACTATAGCATTTCATTTACACGTTTTACGCTACAAAACAAACATTAGAGAAGCCAAAACATATGACAAATTCAAAGCACTTACTAAGGAACACATAATAAAGAATAGATAATTTTTTCTCCTGTATATAATGTAATACTAGTTAGTACCAGAATTTATTTTATTACTCATTTCTTTTTTCTTTTTTTGAGACTGATGTAACCGTTGATCTCACTTTTTAGATGTAAACTATTTGTCACTAGTTTTAGGATTTTTATTTTTTGAAAGTTTATTGTTAATTTATAGGCGCATATCTTGTTATTATTATTATTTTTTTCTCTCCCAATTATTATATGTTTAGTTAAACTATTTTTAGGATGAAGCCTGATGCTGCCTTAATAGGTTTTAAGGGCTGATGTTTATGGGAATGTAAAGAATGATTAAATAAAAAAAATTAATTTGGATAGTGCAGGCGAAATAAGCTGAAATTTACCTTCACAAAGGGGACCTTGAAAAGGCTGTAAGGTGATCAAAGTTGGCGGTTCCAAGTATCAAACCTCTCTTTAGGTGGATTTAGGCACTTGAAATCCTTAATATTACATTAGTTATTAATTTTTTTTCGTGAGCTTCTGTAATTAACAAATTTCGATATACGACCGGGTATATTTATGAAATGTATAAAAAACTGTAATGTAGCAACAAAAGCCATGATTTTAATCGACAAGACCTAACATACGAAGCTGTATTTCATATTATACCTGGATTACCTTCACGGCGGCCATAAATCCACCTCAAATTATCATATTTCATATGAGTCACGATGAAACACTTGAACGGCTTCCGACATCTAAGAAAACCGCGGCGAAGCGACTATTTAAAATAACGCGAAAGACATCTGAAAAGCTCTCGTCAGAAAGACGCGTCGCTGAAGCAACTGAAATAATGCAGGATGCGGAAAGTGCGACTCAAAGAAAAACAGACGCGTACGTGGCATTGACAGTAAAAAGAATCCTGAGCAGATCCAGACCTTTGTGTGATGTCACGGTGTCTGAATGCAAAGGTTAAACGTGTGGCAGGCGAACATCTCAAAACTAGTCATCGATACAGCTATGTGGACCAAAATAATATTGCGTTTTTCGATTTGCTCTTGGCGTTGGAAAGAGAATACGAAGTATAAATAATACGCAGTTTAGTGCTGCTGTTTAGATACCTTACTTGAATTTTTTACAGCAGTTCGTTTTATATACATATGTATCTCCATTTTGGGCGCATTATAGTTGGGCCAAAAACTTTATCGCTCTTTAATCTGCCATTGAGTTGGGCCAGAAGGATGCGGACGGTGGATTATGAACCTCCCGCTGATAGAAACTTAGAAAAGTAGGTAATTTAAACGCAAACATTTTGTGCCTGTGGACCCAATAGAGCACGAAACACAATTAAGATGGGTGGGACTTATTTGAAGAATGTAAAATATTATTGGACACTTGTCCATAATGTCCTAAATAATTTGTTAAAGAGGGTGGTTACCTGCTGAAATGAGTTTATAAATTCTGAAACGCACGTCAAATTAAACAGTTTTACTAAAATTTCTAGCGCACATTCATACCGGCGAAATGGAAGTTGTATTCATGCAAAGTGAAAAAGGCAAAAAACTGTTGGTGGTGAATAACTACAAGTTTTGCATCGCAAACGTGCTGAAAAACGGAACTGTGCGTTGGAGGTGTACAAATAAAACATCGAAATGTCCCGCAAAAATCTACACGTCGGCTGGAAATGAGATCTTGGACTCCGAATTATCTCACAATCACAAAATCGCATAAACCTGCACAGGCAGATTGTCAACAACACTGTGAAAAGGAAAGCTCTAGAAAATGTAAACGAAAAACCTGCCAAAATAGTGCACACAGAACTTCGGTCTAACCCTGGCATAAGCAGTAACATAACGACTTACGATATGGAACTTGTAAGGCATAATATATGGATGTGCAGGAGGAAGTTAACTCCAAATCTACCCAAAACGCAAAAAAGACGTTTTCGAAGCAGTAAACACTTTGGCACCTATGACTGATAAAGAAGAATCATTTGTCTTGACAAATAATGCAGACCAAGGTATCATCATTTTTGCTCCTTATAGCAATCTTTACTTTTTATGTTGTACTGAAACTGTATATATGGACGGCACATTTGATTTTTGTCCGAAATTTTTTACACAACTCTTTACAATTCATGGATACAAGAATGGACATTACGTTCCATTGGTATTTTGTTTGCTTCCGGATAAAAAGCAATCCGCATATCAAACATGTTTGAATAGGTTGTGTCAGAAGTGCAGTGAAAATGACACAATTTTATCCTAAAAGTGTCGTGATTGATTTTGAAACTGCAATCCACAATGCTATTATGGATACGTGGGAGGAAGCTAGAGTAAGTGGATGCCGATTMCATCTTTCACGTGGTGGTATCGAAAAATTCACTCGCTTGGACTGTCGGAAGTTGGCAAAATGTTAAGATATTGTTTTGGACTTCAGTTTCTTGATTGTGATGAAGTGGGTGACGCATTCGCATTCGATTTAATTCCAGTCATGCCAAAACATTCGAAACTTCAAGAGTTTTGCGACTATTTAGTGGACAATTACATCAGCAAAAATGCCAAATTTACTCCATATATTTGGGCAAGTTCATCTGCCTCCTCTTGCAGAACAACCAATGCGTGTGAGTCATTTCATTCAAGATTTAATAAAAGTTTTTATTCGCCTCATCCAAATATTACAACAACAAATTCCAAAAAGTTGTGAGGCGTACTGTAAAATTAAAGCAAGATTATCTTGAACTCAAAATTAATAACTACAAACAATATCTCGTAGACAGGCCGACATTTGTAAAAAGTGTTTCATTTAAATACGCGTCAAATATGTAAATATTTTTTATACCTTATTGTACATACATACAAGTTATTATTGTAACGTATAAATATAAGTTTGTATTAAAACTTGAAAATTGTTTTATTTTATTCCTTTAAGCGTGTTTGCTAAGAAAAAAACCGTAGTAATCACATAAATAAGTTACACACATCACATAAATTCAGGTCTTTCCTAATTTGCTAATAATGGTCCATCACCCGCTGTTCGGGCAAAGCAGATTCTTGGCCCAACTATATTGCGGGATTAGTTGACCCGCTCAGTCAGAGAAGGGTTAGATAGGTAGACTGGTCCAACTATACGACTCCGTCCATTTTACTTGTAGCAACTTTTCTTTACCCTTATTGCAGTTTTGAAGCTACTACAGAGATTTTTTTGTAAAACTTCTGCGTAAGCGATAATTTATTTAAAACCTCATAAGCCAGTGTAGTTGTTATGTACTCATAAATATTCAAGAAATAACTTCAAAATGGCACTACAATCTAGAGGGTAACTATTTAGTGTATGTTTATGTAATAAATTATTTGCACAGATTTTGAAATTTGCTATATATGACAACATAACGTACCGATAATTTATTACATAATGCGGTACAGGGTGAACTATTTCATTTACCACCTCATCAAGAACTCAAAGGCAGAGTTCCTTCAAAGGGATAATTATATTATTTCTAAGGTTGAAGTTAACTGGAACCTGCATACCCACATATCAGGACCATTTGAATATAGCTTACGAAGTCTCGATTTTTCTCGAATATCCTTGATAATACTGTCATTAAACCAAGGAGAATATTTGTTTTTATGTTTATCCGAATATTTCGGTACACATAAGTCTAAGATACTATAATGAACTTGGAAGAAAATAAAATGGTTCGGACAACTAGTGAGAGTCAATAAGGAACGGACAGCAAAACGAGTGTGGGAGGCCAAAGTTCAGGAAGACAAATAAGAAGAAGACCTAAGGAGACATGGAACATGACAGTGGTAGAGGCTTTGAAGTCTGGGATGAAGTAAGAGGGGCAACAAATAAATAAGAGACACTATCTTTATACCCAGTGGATAAAGAGAGGCAATTGACTAATTGTTGCCAAAATTATTTTATATATTTGCTGGTCCTTATATATAAGCATAATTGCCCTTGGAATACGCTCAAATTACATGGACACTTGGAGTTCCTTAGGCCATTTGAGCAGTTTATAACCAGTTGCTGCGAATGGAGTGCACCGTCCCTTTTCTAATTCAAATCGATCTCCTTCTTCTCTTCTCTTTGAATATTCGTATCCAAGTCTGCGGTTGATGATACCAAATTCAGTACCTACTCTTAATATTACAATTAATAATTTGATTATGTTGAGGCATTAGTCCTATTGCATGAATCCCTGTCCAGATGAAGGAGATACTAATTAAAGCTGAACTTGGACTGAGACAACTGCTGCAAAATTCCACAGCTTGTCGCATTCATTCCAGGAAACATCTTTCCCAGAAGGCTCTTCCCCGTCTTTACATAACGCTCCATCAACGTTATTGTTTTCCCAGAGTTATTCATCGTCCGGGAATTTCTCCCATTCATCACCCTCCGTCCATTTTCATTAACATAATTTGTTCGTTAAGTAGCTACCTGCACGTTTCTTTAGGAATGAGTCAACTTGCTCCACCGGACCTCGTTATCTAGAGCAGGCCACAAGACTTAAAATCGATAGCCGTGGCTCGAACTGAGACGAAGGTAGATGAGGACCCTTGTAACACTTAACAGGCTGGTACTCGTGTCAGATTGGTTTAGAATTTAATCCCGTAGAAGACTCCGTCAATTAGGGATTACCCGGTGCCTCGTCTAGCGAATGAAATTCAAAATTAACGCGAATGGCGCAATATTGATTGATTACGTCATGTCTGTGTAGGATTTCAGGAGCTTCGCCGCTACAGTCTCTCCAAAACTTTTTAATAATCATCGAAGTATACGTGGTGCGATCAGTGTTCTCGATTAGTCCTTTTTATAACCACTTCGCGTCAATCTTTTGGGTCCGAAAATGATACATTACGTTGCTATACTTTGCGGGACTCAATTGTAATTCTTTTACAGTGAAACAGATTAATTTAATGAAATTTGAATCCCAAGACTAAAAATAAGCGTTTTCTTTAAGCCTAACGAATAAGAGAAATCTAGAATTCATACTTCCAACCAAACTGTCGGTTTTCCGCATATATAGTTGCAAGCAACAATCTATGAGACTCATTATACGAACACCCGATTACCGCTCACAAGTATTACCTGAAGCTGTCGTAAATAACAGACGAGTTCTGCACGCTCCACTGTTATGCAGCGGAGTGGACCGTATCCAAAAATTGTGTTTAGAGAATACATTTCGTAGGGCAACTGGTCAAACAGATTATTGCTGATTTTAAACCGATTATCATTCTGATATGAATGCGGAAGTGTTTGAAAATTGGTTCAAAAACATTTTATTGCTCAAATTGCCACCAAACAGCGTCATAGTAATAGACAACGATTGTTAATGCTACAAATATTGTCTCTAAAAGACTCTTGGTATCAAGTTAGCGGTGCAACAATTTGTGGAAAGCTAGCAGAACCAGCTGTTAAAACCATCCTACAATTTTATAATTTTGCGGATMCTAAAACTAAACTGTATTTCCTCAAAGTTATCCGATTCGAAACTTGAAGTAACGCAATATGACGTCGTTCGATGGCGCTTCTACGTGCACATCCCGGAAATGTAGCTGCAAAAAACCACCGGGTGCCGGCAAGTTTGCTCGTGAAATTTTAATTTTAGTTTGCGGTGTTTTCGCGCTAATTCCCCCCTCTGGGTCGGAAAGTTCCAGCTGTAAAACATCTTAAATTTTAATACGTCCAGTATCGCTTTCGGTAACGGCGTTCAGCCAGAAGGAATTACGTGACAAATTACCAAAGTGCTAAGGTGAAACCGATACGAGGGTTGGCGGCATGTTGTGGATGTGGTATACCTCCGGGAGTATCGGAACAAATTGAATATAAAAGAATGCTCAGGTGTATAGAGTTAGTTTGTGCGGGTTTTGACTGTTTTCTTCTTATTTTTTATACGATGTGGTCCAACAAAACGCAGTGATTGGTAATTTTAATCTTTAAAATAAAAATAAAAAGGCCTTTTACCTAGGTCGGCAAGTGCGACCTTAAAAATAACGATGGTAGAGGAATAAATGAGCAAATACCTTCAAATTTTCTTTCAAATTTAAGAAAACGTCTTTGTACACTTTCTAACCACATACGACAGAGCAGTACTTTAATTTTGAGCGTACATACGCAAAATACAAAAGCTTCAACACAGCAACATCGGTAATTTTTTTTACTCGTGTTATAATAAAGCCTAACATTTTACATGAGAGCGCAATACAGTCTCTTACATAGGGATAAAAAATAACGCCAGTCTTTTATGGTATCGCGCCGTGACATTTAAGTCCTATCGAAATATCATTGATGATAAAGAGCAAAGCTCCAAAACGGATCCCTGAGGGACACCTGTGGTGACATAGAAAGCAAGATACCCAAATCCCTACGCACAGAAACTTTCCACATTAATCTTCGAGTTACTTAATAACTAGACACAAAAGTGAGTTGTTTCAAACTTATTTTGGCGTTAGGCTTATATTTTAATCATAAAAAAACAATAATATTAAGAACATATAGGTAATAATTGTAAAAGAATACAGTAACATTAGTAAATTATATAAGTTGAAATTTTTATTTTTTACTTACATTATAGATAAAACTATTCAGGGTTTTGTTAAATAAAATGAACTAACGACAAGAAATGACTTATACTAGCGTTTCAGCGTTCATAATATAAGATAATATTTTCTCGCAAAGGTCGCTGTCTCTTGAAAACGCTGACGTTTCGATTACACCTGTAATCTTTGTCAAAGACGAAGAACCTCAAAATTTGCCTGACACAAGTTCAAACAAAATTTTGAAAGTAAATAAACAAATCACCAAGGAAGCGARACGTCATAGAAACAACGTGCCAGCCAACCTGTTAAAAAAGAACCTAATGACGMAAAAGGAAMTACCTACCTACTAGATATACACAAATTACTTGATGAAAGATAACTACAAAATAGCCTTCAAAATGTCACCTAACTCATAATTTCCACAATCCCTATTAAAATTATTAGTATTCCTACAAATTTCTATAGTTTCTTTTATTAGACGTTTGTGATAATATTTTTTTCTATGTAAAATATATGTTTTATCAAAGTCAATCATGTGTTTAGTCAAATATGAATGTTCAGCTACTGAAGATTTATCTATCTGTTGCAGCCTAGTAGCACGTATGCGTTCTTTCAAACGCATATCTACTTTTCTTTTAGTTTGACCTACGTAACACTTGCCGCAAGAACGAGTGAAGGTCTTTATCACTCTAAATGTACTTTACCTTTAGTAGAACTTAAAATTTTATCTAAATTATTATATGTACTATCAACAACTAAAATATCGTGTTTTCTAAGCATCCTCTTTAATTTTTCCGAAAGGCCTTGTACATAAGGCAAATTCAACTTCAATTTACTTTGTTCTGGCTGAGAATTTACTTGATTTGGATGAGTACTTTTATTAAAAACTGACCAAATATTCTTACTACTATAACCATTTCTCACTAGCGCTGATTTAAGATGATATATTTCTTTTTGTACAGAACTTTCATCTGATAACCTTTGTGCTCTAACAAATAACGTCCTAATAAGACTATTCTTTTGAGAAGGAGGGTGGTGAGATGTGGCATGTAATAAATATCTGTCTGTGTGTGTTGGTTTTCTGTATACCTTGGGTCCTAACTGTCCAGTGTCTATTCTGTAAATTTGGACATCCAAGAAAGGTAAACTACCACAGCTTTCTAATTCCATAGTAAATTTTATGTCAGGATTTTGACTCTTCAAATGATTTAGAAACCTACCCAACTCTTCTATACCGTGGGGCCAAATAACAAAAGTGTCATCTACGTACCTACACCAACATTTTGACTTAAACCGAAAACTGTTTATCGCTACCTGTTCAAAATTTTCCATAAACAAATTGGCTACTACAGGACTTAGAGGTGAACCCATTGCACTACCTGATTTTTGTTCACAAAAATTATCGTTCCATAAGAAATAAGTAGATTTTAAACAATGTTCAGATAATCTGGCAATCGTGTCACCTAGAGGATCGCTATTAAGCTTGGATTTAATGATATCTATCGTTTCAGGGATGGGTACTTTCGCAAATAAAGAAACCACTTCAAAACTAACTAAAATATCACCTTCTGAAATACTTCAACCTTTTATAATATACATAATACATAATATATAAATATATTTATAGATCGAGCTGGATAATAATGTTGATGATAAAGAAGACTGTAATAACTCTGGTGTAGGTTATAATTGAATTATGGTCAAGTATATGTATTAGTGTAAAAAATTATTATTGGATGAAGCAACTGCTTAATTTGTTTATTTGATCATCTATTGTATTTGATTGTGATTGAAATGGAACTGATTCTGTACCTTACGATAAGGTATATGCTACCACACATCTGGTGTGAAAAGAGAAAGACAGTTCTTTTATGAAACTGGTTCATCCTTCTCCACTTTCAAATTAACTTATGTACTAATAATATCATCGCGTTTTAAACTTCACGCATACTCACTCCTCTCAAATAATCCTTTGTACCTCCGACAGTCGGTGGCCATTGATTATAACCTGACCTGACGGCAGCATTTTACGTCACACGAGTGTTTGCACACTGATGGCTAACCACGGGAGCCCCTTCAACAAATACAGATAGGTTTAATGATTATCTCGGTGGGATGTCGTTCGCGTGGACAAATCTGCGGTGCGCCGAACAGATTTATTTCGCCCTCGCCTTCCAACAGCCATTCGAAGCGAAGGAMCGAGATAAGGATTACGTTCTTGACTCTCTGCGAACCTCCGGGATGTGGAGATGTGTGTCCTCATTGCGGAATGCATTACTTCGGTAATGAGAATGTTATTGAGGGTGATGTGTGGTTTGATCGAGGACTGAGCTATATATAACTTGAATGTGTCGATATTTCTTGTTTAGCATGATCAATTTGACGGAAATATAACCTTTCACTGTTTTGGGGTTCATATCTGGAGTGTAATAATCGATTTAATCGAAATCGCATTATTAATATTGTGTAGGGTGTGCTGTTGAGCCACTGCACAGCTTATTTACCTACCCCCAGTAGCAGGCCCCGATCCAGAACTGCGTTTGAACTTCATCCGACAAGTAAGAACTTGTAAGCTTACCACACAACAATTTTTGAAGAAATACAACACATAACATATTCATTTTGCATAACAACAACTTTTGAGTTACTCTAAAAAGTAGATCGCTCTGTTCACAATGCCCTACAGGATATATTTTATGAATTATAAAGTACAAAAACTTGTTATCTTTTTAATTCAATTAGAGTGCACCTACGTAGTACTAATCTAATTCGAGAAAATCCACTACCTATAATTAAAGGGATAATATGAATAATAATATATTTAATAATAATAATAATAATAATACACTTTATTAATTAGCACAAGGCTAGTATTTGATACATTGGAAAATAACATTTAATTATTTATTTAATGTTCAACATGAATACACAAAACAAACAACSCAAAACAAATTAAACAATATTCGCACGCTACCCAGTGCCCGTAATTAAACCAACAACTGTAATTTGAAGCATCTAAGAGATTTAGCAGATCTAACATGAAGTGGCAATGAATTGTATTTTATAAAACCTTTAAAAAATAGAGATTTAGAGGCAGTTGCGTAAGTTATATTCACAAAAATATCACCAGCATTTCGAGTTTCATACTGATGAACATCATGTRCCCTAACTATCATTTTTGTTAGGTAAGGTGGCATGAGATTATTTATTATTTTATATATAAAGACCATCGTAAGATACAGCACCCTATCCGCAATATTCAACCACTGTAGAGCAATCAACATAGTCCTAATCGGCGTGAGCCTGGTACACTTTGGAATATTTCTCATTGCACGATTTTGAAGTTTTTGCAAGCAAGACATCTTGTTAAGGTTGAACTGGAACACTATCGACGCATAGTATTCAAAATGAGGTTGTATAATAGTTTTATATACTCTAATGGTCGTTTCCATAGAGAGGAATTTACCCACTCTTGATAAAAAGAACAACTTTTTAGATATTTTCTTTTGCATGTAGTTAAACGTTAAAACGATAACCAGCAGTCAATTGTGAGACCTAGGTATTTATATATCCTTACAATATCAATTCTACATTTGCAAATATGCAAATCTATTTTATCTAAATCTAAAAATTTATATTTGTATTTAGTAGTCACAATCATACCCTTAATCTTTGATACATTAAGCTTTAATCTATTTGAAGCTAGATACTGCTCTACCTTTGCAAGAGTTTTATTCATTTTTGCTATTGCTACATCTAAATTACAATCACTTTCAGCAAGTAATGTATCATCTGCAAATAAATTTACAAAATCACAACCAACAAACAAATCAATATCATTAATATATAATGTAAACAACAGAGGCCCTATCACACTCCCCTGAGGTACCCCACATTCACTCACCGCCTCTTCCGAAACTATGTCCCCAATCCTGACTCTCTGTTTTCTACTACTTAAATAATTAGCCAACCACTCGTGCACCTTAACCTAACAGGAATAACAATTAGATTTGTTAATGCTTTTATAATTTGTGAATTGAAACCATACGAATCCTTGCTTTTAGAATTTTTCAATTTACCAATAGCATTTCTAACATCAGTATAGGAAACCTCATGGAAATTAAACTTACTGATAAAGTATTCATTTATATTATTAGCTGATAGCGTTTCAGGAAGCTTTGGGCCTCGTTGAGTATATATTTTTCATTAAATTTTAGAAAGATCTATCGGGGGAGATCAAAAACGATAAATGATTTTTGAACAACATGTCAAACGAAAATTATGAAAATTACAAAAACAGAAATAAAGTGAAGCATCTAATAAAGAAGGCAAAGGAAACACAACGAAATGGAAGAAAATCGAAGAGAAGCATCATGCTAATCGCAGATTATTTTTAGCGTTCTCAAAAACTTGGGAGATCCGTAGGAAACAGTAATTAAGATGCTGAAGGGACCACAATAACCGATCCAAGCAAAATAATGCAAAACTGAAAACACCCTTTCGAAGCAGAAACGACAACCACATGAGCAACTAGAAGAGGAGGTAGCGACTGATTCGGGAAAACTGTTAAAAAGGACGGTCACGATGAAAGAAGCGAAAGGCCATAAAATGTTGAGCAAATTTCTATTAAAACATGAAGTGAGCTATGAATACATTGTATACCGCACTGTGTGCGATACCGACCGACACTTAAAATACTAATCGATCTGTTCAAGCATAAAAAACAATGAATTTTATTAAGTTACAAATGAGCAGTGACACACGAACAAACTTCTGTCTTGGTCTGGGTACAGAGGCGACGCATTGTGCCGTTTTTCTCCGTTGACATCCATTCGTTTCTTTGTTGCTGTTTGCAGATTTTTGCTCTTTTTGCAGCTATGCCGGAATAAAAAGACCTGCTAGAAAACCTCATTTGTTTCTGGACACAATAAGCTTCCCGCGAACATTACTAGCGTTGTCACAGCGTAACAGCAAGACGAGAAATTACCGCGATAAAAACGAGTGCTGTCCCGACAAGGCAATTTACAAAATATCGCAGAAGTAGGTAGTATAATAGCGTCAAAAAATGTGGACTTCAGACGTGCTCTATGTGCAGTCACGAGAATTCAAATTGAAAGGAAATAATATAATATGATCGCCTGAATGTATTTTAAACTTACATTAGTGATACGAGGCATGTTTTTAAGTAAGTACCGTTTTGCGATTCCGCCGCCGCAGCGCTACGGTCGGCGTTCCGCGCATGCGCGCTGGTTACCTACATCTCTTGTCTACGCACTGACGCCATTACAGTTTGATTCTTCATTGTATACCTTGTTTACTGAGTGTTTAAGATGCCTCCGACAATCGTGAGTCCCGCCGATTGTGAAGTACGGGCTGTTATACGATTTCTTAGTGCTAAAGGCGTAAAACCGATCGATATTCATCGTGAGATCTGTGAAGTTTATGGACAAAACATTATGAGTGATGGAATGGTAAGGAAATGGGTGAGAGCATTTAAAGATGGCCGCACAAATGTGCATGATGAGTGGAGTGGGCGTCCTTCGGTCGTTAATGAAGATTTGGTGCAGAAAGTGAACGAAAAGGTGAGAGAAAACAGACTCTTTACAATTTCATCATTGTGCGACTGCTTTCCTCAATATTCTCGTAGTGTTTTGTATCGCATTGTGACCGAGAACTTGAATTACCGGAAATTGTGTTCACGTTGGGTTCCGAAAATGTTGACGGATTTGCACAAAACCCAACGTTTAGGTAGTGCATTGACTTTCCTTGAGCGGTACCACAATGAAGGTGAAGATTTTTTAGACCAAATTGTTACTGGTGACGAAACATGGGTGGCCTACGTCACACCAGAATCGAAACAACAATCCATGGAATGGCGACATTCATCATCCCCCAAAAAAGTGAAGTTTAAGCAAACAATTTCTGCCCGGAAAATCATGTGCACAGTTTTTTGGGACAGAAAAGGAGTATTGCTAGTGGAGTTTCTGCCTCGTAATGAGACAATCAATGCAGCGTCTTATTGTAAGACATTGAACAATCTGCGTCGTGCAATCCAGAACAAAAGACGTGGCAAGTTGAGTAAGGGTATCGTTTTGCTGCATGACAATGCCCGTCCACATGTGGCTAATCGGACCAAAGATCTCATCAAATCTTTTAAATCGGAAACTCTAGATCATCCTCCATACAGCCCTGATCTGGCGCCCAGCGACTACCATTTGTTCCTGCACTTGAAGAAACATCTGGGTGGTCAGCGTCTTCAAGACGATAACGAAGTCGAAACATTTGTGATACAGTGGTTAACAAGTCAGGCGGCAGAATTTTATGAGGAGGGTATTCAAAAACTGGTGCCACATTATGATAAGTGCCTTAATATTCACGGAAATTATGCAGAAAAGTAGATTAAGGTACGGGCTTTCATGTAAGATAAAATTATTGCGATATCTTTGCACGACTTTTTTTAATTCCAAAACGGTACTTACTTGAAAAACATGCCTCGTATTTATTGGGACAACAGGCATTGTATATGTATTAAAAGAGTCTTGCCACCTTTGACCAGGATTCAAACCAGCGACCTTTTAATGGTACAAAGATAAACGCTCCTGTGCACAAGTCGTTGATTGCATTGTAAAAAATTGATAAAATTGGTCAAAAACCCTCCCTACTCTCCCGATCTAGCACCTTCAGACTACTGCTTACTGCTTAAAGCTGCAAACCCATTTGGAAGGTAAAAGATTTTTGTTAAATAATGAAGTCATATGCGCCGCTGAAGATATTACATTTAATTAAAGAAAGCTAAACCCAGTTTAAACTTTAAGAATGGTAGGAAAGAACCTAAGGTAATATTAGGACGAACACGTAAGAAGTTGTTGAGTAAGTTAAGGACACTTCTATGTCTTCAGTTTAGACTGTGTAAATACTATGGAGAGATGAAAGTATGAAATTTCTTTCACTACATAATTACTCAAATTCAGTGCCTAATTAAACATGACGACTTCTGTTATTGATCCGCAGAAACCTTCGTTATAAACACTAAACTTGCCGCCCAGGAGTTCAAATTATCTGTCGAATTACAGCTGATATTATCGGGTTTCTGCTTCGAATTACAGAACGTTTAATGATGGTTTAAGTCCCAAGTAATTAAAGCGGAATTACGTGTACCCCCTAACTGCCGAATTAATTGATGCTTTGGACAACATTTTATACTCCGCATTACGTGAAATGCGCATGAAAGCTTAAAACTGTCCTTTCAGGCGCGATGTAATAATGCAATAGCGTATTGCGGAGAAACGTTATAGTATCATACATCATAATTAAAGAGAGTTGTCTTCCAAACTAGGTCACAACAAACAATACGATAAATTTTATTCAGTCCTTAATCTTGGATTTGCAAAGACGGGAATTTCTAACGAAAACATGTTCTAGTTTGATTTGACCGGTTGATCTCGTATCGGAAATGCATTCTCGACTTGTTATATTGTATTTTGTTCCATTTGAGAAGTGCACGGAATTTTTAACCGTATAGTCGTGATTGCAACAGATTGTTGTAACCAAAGATATAACGGGGAACATTGAGAATAGTCCCTAATTACTAATATCATTGAAAAAGTCCAAAACAATCAAGGTGCAATCTTCTGAACAAATCTGGAAGGCACAAGAATTAACAAATTATTTGTACAGTATCAACGCGTGCAAAAAGTTCAGACTCCAGTATTTATTTCTATTAATGTTGTTTTAATGATTCTTTTATTTGCATATAACTAGCCATCTCTGGTAATACTACTACATAACACTTTTGTGGTTCCGTTTTATTTCTATTTAATGATAGCGTTTCTGTTAATAGACGAACCATTATTTCGACGGAATAATAGCTGAACTTCGCCATTTCGTGTTAGATATTTAGAGGCATGTAGCTCAGCCTAAATAAATAAACTGTATGATTGCAAAACTTTCCTTATACACAGATATTCGTTACACTACACATTAAGTAAAAATCCATCGGGCACACACTCGGCATAGATACTCGTTTATGCTAGTTGCTCCCAGTTGCTCATATCTATTAAAAATAAGGGATGAAGTATTACACCAGTTGAGTTCAAGACGCGAACTAGTAAATAGACTTCAGATGCGATCCCAGAATGACTTAATGAAGAATCGATATGTTCACACGAACAATAATTATTAAAGCGTGTGGTAGCTAAGGACAGGGGGATAGGGAGCTTTTTCGTTGCAACACTTTATTGTGTTTCTGTAAAGACATTTTTATGATGTTCTTTAAATAACGGCGATGGGGTCGTGCAATTATGAACCAGTAGACATGAAAGTTAGTTAAATACTTTGAGGGCGATGGTCAAAAGCACCAAGCAAACTATAATCAAATATAAGTATGGAACCAGCAGGATATTTCAGGTTCTGTTCGACCGATTTTTCTGAAATTGTGCAAGTTTCCATTTTCCTCGTGATTGATAATTTTCATTCACTTTGTTGTTATTTGCAATTGTAATGCCTCGGTTAACTGAATACGATCGCATCGAATTTTGATGATGATTGGTTATGGAGGCGAAGTTATTCGGAAGTAGTTGCACTCAACAATGCAATTCATGAATATCGTGAACCAATTGCCAGATCAACAGTTATTAAATCATTGCAACTTTTGACGAAACCGGCGGTGCTAAAATTCGTCAGGACGTCCAAAGGTTGCTACGAGTGGGGAAAGTAGCTTGAATGTCCTTTTAGATGTGCAAGAGAATCCCAAGTGTTCCGTACAACAGCGTGCTCTCACTCACCATATTAGTAAAAGATCTGTTCAGAAAATTTTGAAAAATGAGAAGTTTCATCCATACAAAATTCACTTATTGCAAGAACTGAGCGAAGATAATTTCGATCGCAGGATAGAATTTTGCGAAACTGCTATATGAACATGATATATGAAGATAGAAACAACAACGTAGCGACTTTCTGCCTTTGTCCACACACAACACTCTCAGAAAGTGAATGTCTGGTATGGTATTACCGGTGAGCACATTATTGGGCCTTTTTTTCATCGATGGAGATTTGAATGCGGTCAAGAATTTACAGCTCTTGCGTGAACACATTATACCAGAACTTACTCGCCTGTTCCCTGATCGTGAAAATTCTGCGTGTCCTTCTGAACAGATATGGTATCAGCAAGATGGTGCACCGGCCCATTTTGCAATGTAGAAAGATTTTTTCCGAAATCTGGCGATGTAGACCATTTAAAAATTAAATTAAACAAAAAAATGTGCTGCTCTCAAGTATGTTTTATAAAAAAAAGTATGTGTATGTTAGATCGATGGGTTTTTCGATATACCGTAATAAACTCAGTGAATGGATGGTAGCTGCAATCACAATGCCCTCGCTAAGCGCATCCGCTGCGATATGCCCAGAATTGATAAAACTCCTCACAATATCCGCCAGAATTTTTGCCGACAACCAGTTGCTGCGACGTAGCCAAGGGAAGAGCATAATTAATGAATGTTATTCTTGCGTTCGGCCTTAAATTGCTTTTTTCCAGTATTTCCCATAGTGTTCTATCGCATGATTGATTGCTTCTGGTTGCACGTTGACAGCAGCAATTGAGCCCACGCGAAATGCACGAGGAACAAATTGATTTCTTGAAATTATACGTCTCTTTCGATTCCCCTGGTGCTAAGCGCTAAACAAAAAGCACATAAATTAAGAAAGGCAGAATGGGCACGTACTATACGTGGTCATTGTTGATGGTGTAACGTTGTTACTTAGTGCTGGATGGTCCATTGTCTCACATAAAGTGTTTCGAGACTGACAAGGGACGAATCTAACATCCTAATGGATCAGATTTAGAGCATGGAGCTGCCACACCGCAGTGAAACGCGATTAAGATAGAAATGACTGTAATCGAAGCTTAAATCTTTTCGAATCATTTTAAAAACTCTTTAAACTCGAAAAAAGTACAGTGTGCTTACCATATAGGTGCAAAGCCCATTTTCTGTCTCTTTGAAGTTAGGTGTATAAGATATAATGATGTCGACTAAAGCTCTGGCTATGTTTAACAAGTTAGTATCAAATACGAGTACAACATTTACTAGATACTAAGCATCCATAGTATATAATCGTGTTACAAATAAATGGAAATTCTACTAAAAATACTAGTACAAACAGCAAGGTGAAAAAAACAGTCGTTTTGGTATTGGACAAGTACTCAGTTTCGTGACGAAAAGCACAGAAAAAATTGCAATCTGAAGCCAAAAATATAACTTATTTATAAAATATCCCTAGACAAAAAACACCTATGATAAAGCTTGTGGAAGACTAAATTCATTATTATTGACTGTAATTTATACTCTTTTATTTTTGAGGTAAAACACTATTACTTAGTCTGTTTGAAGATTATATTAGTTATGAACTTGCATCTCGAAGCACTACTAATAATAAAAACGAGTAAACAATCTTTTATTGGTTTCAGTTTTAGTTGGTTTTCTGAATAATGAAAAAAATTATGCCACGTTATATATATCCCATGCTAATCACGATTAGAAAGTGTACATTACTGCCAACACTTTTTTAAAGTAAATTGTAAAACATGTTCCAATCCAATAATATTTGCAGTATGTAAAAACATTACAGATTAGCAATACTCTAAAGGAAAAAAGATGGGTTGTGTTAGCGACCCCTTCTCTTTTCAAAAGGAAGGCAGAGTGACAGTGAGCATAAAAACTAAGAATAAGTTAAAAAATTAGAGGGAAATTTYGCGTAATAGTTGCAGGCCTATATGTAAAAAAAATAAACGTAATACTTAAGGAGACGAATTTTTACCTTATGTGAACATATATCTACTTTACTTGCAACTTTATTACTCGTACTTTTAAAGTAAAAAATCTAAGTCCCTGAGAGAGAATTGAAAACGATCTCAAAAGTCAAAATGTATTCAAATGATGCAAAAACAGATAAGATTTTGATTTATGGTGAATATAAGAAAAATAGAAGAGCTCCTGCCGATACAATTTTCAAGATACTTGAATTAACTTTAAGGACGAACTGGCCATCACTGAAAAAGTCAAGAGAAAGAACAGCATCAGGCCCTGACAATGAAATTGGAGTATTGGAAATGATCGACGAAAATCCTCATATTAGTCAAAGGGTAGTCTCAAGAGCAACCGGTATTAGTCTGTCTTCAGTACACCGAATAATTAAAGGCAATCAATTTCATCCGTATCACTTGCAATTGGTTCAGGCCTTAAAGGAGACAGATTATCCTAAAAGATTGGTTTTTTGTAACTTTTTTCGGGAACACCAAAATTTGAATGTGAGATATGACAACATTTGCTTCTCAGATGAAGCAAGATTTTCTAATAAAGGTGGAGTTAACAAACATAACATGCATTATTATGCGCAAGAAAATCCACGTTGGATTCGAGAAGAACATTTTTAAACTACTTATCTACTCGACGAATGTCTGGTGCGGAATATTGGGGAATCAAATTGTTGGGCCTTTTTTTTTTCTCGATAGTTTAAAAGGCAATACTTGTCTAAATTTTTTAAGAAATATTTTATCGGTACTTTTCCGAAATGTAAATTTACAAGTAAGACAAGATCTACGGTTCCAACAAGATGGGGCACCTGCGCATTATCATGGAATAGTGCGAAATCATCTTGATTTGGTTTTGTCTAACCGATGGATATGAAGAAGTTCAATTAATCCCTGGCCACCGATAAACCCGAATTTTTTTCTGTGGATTTGTTTCTGTTGGGAATGGTATAAGAGCACCAAGAACACAATTGAAGTGTGAACATTTAGAAAATAAAATACGTGATGCATGTAGATCCATTACTCCAGAAATGTTAATGCATGTTAAAAGATCGTTCTGGGCACGAATTCAAGCTTGTGAAAACAGAGGAGGGCGACATTTTGAGCATTTATTACATTAATGTTATTGAATAAACATTTTTCAAAAATAAAATTTGTTTTACAATACCGAATTTACTTAAGGCAAATGATTGAAGTTCATGTTAAAATTTACGAATTTATACAGCTCTCTACGTTTTATATTTTTTAAGACGATGAACAATTATCAGTGTTACCTCTGCAAATGTATTTCAGACCTCCCTTTAGTAAAAAGAGCTTGATGATTGGACAATGAATTTTAACTAAACCAACTCATGTAAATCAGTCACCTTCAGTAATTTCTGATTATAAACTAGTCTGAAATTGGAGAAAGAATGAAATCAGTATTTCACACCAAATTCACACCTTTTCGTAAGCTACAGAATCAGTTCCATTTCAATCACAATCAGACAAATTTAAGCAGTTACTTTATCCAATAATCATTTTTTACACCAATATACTTAACCATCATTCAATTATTACTTGCACAGGAGTTATTACAGTCATCTTTATTATCGCCATAATAACCCAACTCGATCTTGAAATATACTTGAAGGAGTTCTTAAAATATAGCAAGTGTATACAAATAGTTACATAAAAAATAACAGCACTCTCACACAATTTTATAGGTTAAAGAGCGGTTCCGGATACGTTCTTCAAAAACGAACATCTGACAGATTGCTCAAGTCCTCTCACGCCATAAAACAACAAACTATCAAATCCGCAACCGCTCCATCAGGACCACATTACTAAATCAACACGCGGATTAATTCTTGATCCAGATCGAATTATGAAGAACATCGCGGGAGATGCTTCGCTGTCTAAAAAAAACGACGCTCACTTCTCATTATAGGCTCTGTTTTCTCTGTGCCAATTAACACCCGGTGAATTAGCGTGTCTTTTAATTTCGAACGGCGCAGAACCTAACGCTGTTTGGTTAACATCCAACAGACACTATATCTGGTGTGAATTGGCATGGCGCATTCTGTAATGATGAGCAATCTAACCAATTAATCTATATTGCGCTGTAATTTAGATCGGGCCGTTATAGTCAGTACTAGTGGCAAAACTCGTGATAACGGGCCAGCTAATTTATATTAACTAATCGATCTAATAGAGCCTGTTGATTAATAAAAATCGATTGTTTCTGTTCTTTATATGTCTAATAATTAAGTCTATAACTTTTAATTTATATAATTTTTTAAGGAAATACACTGTTGTACCTTTGGATTTTTTTTAAGTTCATGGCATACTACATATTTTGAAAAAAGAACAACAAGTTTTGAAGATATTTGCTTACTTATTCCTCTAACATCGTTATTTTTATTTTTACCTAAAATGTGTATGTATAAAAGTTGTAGCAAGTGCACTCGAGCACGACTGCAACAAATGAACTTCTTAATTTTTTCATACTAAATGCAATTCTAGTCACGAACTGACCTGCCCACAAATTATATTTGATTGTCGTATAAAGCAATTAATCTACCGTTGGAAATTTCGTTTTTTAATGAATCTGAAAGCCCCAATAACAGTTACATTACTTATATTACTAATATAAAATATGTTCTTAAGAAAATGGTTAATACATTACACAGTCGGTGTCTTCCTCAGAAGTAGCTCTGAAACTGAAGTGTCCTAGTCCGCTCGGGTATTTATACTCGTCCGGGTCACTGACGCGTGGGCGTTGTTACGCATGACCGGTTTCCAGATTTCAGGTAGTTCGATGCCCCGGTCTCGGTTATAATTGTGCGGATTCTTCTGGATTTGGATGGCTTCCTTGTACAGTCTCAGCCAGAATCTCGCTTCCTTCGACAGCATTTGTGCTTCCTCGAATTTGATGATGTGGCTTGTCTCCATTCGATGTTCTGCTACAGCCGACCTATCATCACGTTTTCTGAAATTTAGCCGAGTTGTAGGTAGCTCTTGCAGATCTCGGGAAATCAGGAACTCATTAGGAGCTGATTGATATTTTTGACAAGCGTTATACGAGGCATGTTTTTTAAGTAAGTACCGTTTTGCGATTCCGCCGCCGCAGCGCTACGGTCGGCGTTCCGCGCATGCGCGCTGGTTACCTAAATCTCTTGTCTACGCACTGACGCCATTACAGTTTGATTCTTCATTGTATACGTTGTTTACTGAGTGTTTAAGATGCCTCCGACAATCGTGAGTCCCGCCGATTGTGAAGTACGGGCTGTTATACGATTTCTTAGTGCTAAAGGCGTAAGACCGATCGATATTCATCGTGAGATCTGTGAAGTTTACGGACAAAACATTATGAGTGATGGAATGGTAAGGAAATGGGTGAGAGCGTTTAAAGATGGCCGCACAAATGTGCATGATGAAGAACGGACTGGGCGTCCTTCGGTCGTTAATGAAGATTTGGTGCAGAAAGTGAACGAAAAGGTGAGAGAAAACAGACGCTTTACAATTTCATCATTGTGCGACTGCTTTACTCAATATTCTCGTAGTGTTTTGTATCGCATTGTGACCGAGAACTTGAATTACCGGAAATTGTGTTCACGTTGGGTTCCGAAAATGTTGACGGATTTGCACAAAACCCAACGTTTAGGCAGTGCATTKACTTTCCTTGAGCGGTACCACAATGAAGGTGAAGATTYTTTAGACCAAATTRTTACTGGTGACGAAACATGGGTGGCCTTCGTCACACCAGAATSSAAACAACAATCCATGGAATGGCGACATTAATCATCACCCAAAAAAGTGAAGTTTAAGCAAACAATTTCTGCCCGGAAAATCATGTGCACAGTTTTTTGGGACAGAAAAGGAGTATTGCTAGTGGAGTTTCTGCCTCGTAATGAGACAATCAATGCAGCGTCTTATTGTAAGACATTGAACAATCTGCGTCGTGAAATCCAGAACCAAAGACGTGGCAAGTTGAGTAAGGGTATCGTTTTGCTGCATGACAATGCCCGTCCACATGTGGCTAATCGGACCAAAGATCTCATCAAATCTTTTAAATGGGAAACTCTAGATCATCCTCCATACAGCCCTGATCTGGCGCCCAGCGACTACCATTTGTTCCTGCAGTGGGTGGTCAGCGTCTTCAAGACGATAACGAAGTCGAAACATTTGTGATACAGTGGTTAACAAGTCAGGCGGCAGAATTTTATGAGGAGGGTATTCAAAAACTGGTGCCACGTTATGACAAGTGCCTCAATATTCACGGAAATTGTGTAGAAAAGTAGATTAAGGTACAGACTTTCATGTGAGATAAAATTATTGCGATATCTTTGCACGTCTTTTTTTAATTCCAAAACCGTACTTACTTAAAAAACATGCCTCGTATGTAGCAACATGTCTGCGAATCTCTAGAGGAGCAGTGTTTGGAAGAATTGGAAACCATGCAATATTTAATTAAGTCTCGATTTTTCCTGGGCTTGTACCATCAAGCTTGTAGTTTTTTACTGATATTTTCTAGATGTTTCTTGTGCGTTAGGACGTATTAGGGTCATTCCAAGGTATTTTGGCGAGAAATTCTGTTTGAGATTGATGTTATTTGAAATAGCTTGAAGTTGTTTTGCCTTTTGATGATTGTTGATGTGAAAAAAAAAGTTACTTCTGTCTTCAATGGATTAGGGCACAAGCGCCAAGCTTTGAAATAGCAATTCATAATCTCGATATCTTTTGGAAGGTTTTGTTCAAGTGCTTTGCAAAGCCAGTGCCATGTCGTCCGCAGACACTGATGAAGGCAATGGGTCGGTATCTTCGTGCATCATTTGGAGGTTTCCTAGGCTTTAAGACACCAATCACCTTTATTTCTGAAACAAACTTGGAAGAGTACACGTACTAATAAATGTAATAAATGGCTTAAACCCTTGGGCAACTCCATATGCATATGTATGTATGAATTATATCGTCCCCTTCAAATTACAAACCCTTTTACACCATAAACTCGCCAGACATCACTGTACACACTGAAATGAATGTTAAACATCACAACCTGCTGACACAGACGTATTTTATTATTAAATCTCGCCCCATGCCGTTCGACCATGTCAACATTTAATACCGGCGTTCGTGCATGACCGCTGAAGTTCTGTAAACGTATCTCCTGCACATTGGCTTGAACGTGAGTCTTGTGTGTGTACACAATCGATACAATGGTCTGAAAGGGGGTGTGTAGTGTGCATAATATCTGTGTGACGGTACACTCGACTGTTTTGTTAGAGATAAAATGCTGTGTGCACCGGTATCTATATCCTGAATGGGCGCTGAACGAAACTTTCTGGTATAACGGCCAATACCTTGTCATTGTTACATAAGAAGGAGGCTTGAATTCGAATTTAGCTTTTCCGGGATGTTATTATACGCTCATCCTGTAGTTCTTTCTTACCTAACGTGTGCAGTTGGCAATATGATACCTATTTTTTCAAATAATTCTTCCTCAGAATATAAAATCTACGGTCTACGAGGCATGTTTTTTAAGTAAGTACCGTTTTGGAATTAAAAAAAGACGTGCAAAGATATCGCAAGAATTTTATCTTACATGAAAGCTTGTACCTTCATCTACTTTTCTACATAATTTCCGTGAATATTGAGGCACTTGTCATAACGTGGCACCAGTTTTTGAATACCCTCCTCATAAAATTCTGCCGCCTGACTTGTTAACCACTGTAACACAAATGTTTCGACTTCGTTATCGTCTTGAAGACGCTGACCACCCAGGTGTTTCTTCAAGTGCAGGAACAAATGGTAGTCGCTGGGCGCCAGATCAGGGCTGTATGGAGGATGATCTAGAGTTTCCCATTTAAAAGATTTGATAAGATCTTTGGTCCGATTAGCCACATGTGGACGGGCTTTGTCATGCAGCAAAACGATACCCTTACTCAACTTGCCACGTCTTTTGTTCTGGATTACACGACGCAGATTGTTCAATGTCTTACAATAAGACGCTGCATTGATTGTCTCATTACGAGGCAGAAACTCCACTAGCAATACTCCTTTTCTGTCCCAAAAAACTGTGCACATGATCTTCCGGGCAGAAATTGTTTGCTTAAACTTCACTTTTTTGGGTGATGATGAATGTCGCCATTCCATGGATTGTTGTTTCGATTCTGGTGTGACGTAGGCCACCCATGTTTCGTCACCAGTAACAATTTGGTCTAAAAAATCTTCACCTTCATTGTGGTACCGCTCAAGGAAAGTCAATACACTGCCTAAACGTTGGGTTTTGTGCAAATCCGTCAACATTTTCGGAACCCAACGTGAACACAATTTCCGGTAATTCAAGTTCTCGGTCACAATGCGATACAAAACACTACGAGAATATTGAGGAAAGCAGTCGCACAATGATGAAATTGTAAAGCGTTTGTTTTCTCTCACCTTTTCGTTCACTTTCTGCACCAAATCTTCATTAACGACCGAAGGACGCCCACTCCGTTCTTTATCATACACATTTGTGCGGCCATCTTTAAATGCTCTCACCCATTTCCTTACCATTCCATCACTCATAATGTTTTGTCCGTAAACTTCACAGATCTCACGATGAATATTAATCGCTTTTACGCCTTTAGCACTAAGAAATCGTATAACAGCCCGTACTTCACAATCGGCGGGACTCACGATTGTCGGAGGCATCTTAAACACTCAGTAAACAACGTATACAATGAAGAATCAAACTGTAATGGCGTCAGTGCGTAGACAAGAGATGTAGGTAACCAGCGCGTATGCGCGGAACGCCGACCGTAGCGCTGCGGCGGCGGAATCGCAAAACGGTACTTACTTAAAAAACATGCCTCGTATAAGCATGCTCCCTCCCTTGTCCAAAGTTCTGGAGAAAATAATATCATCGCAGTTATTAGACCACCCAAATAGGTTTCATTTACTAGCAGAGACCCGTTCTGTCTTCAGGTGGTGGTCAAATGTGCTTTCTGGATTACTCAAGAACATTTGACACCCATAATCATGAGCTCATTTTGGCCATCCTGCATTATTTGGGTTTAGGGCCTGACACCCTGGAATTGTTTAACATTTATTTATTATTTCAGATTGATAATAACCACAAAAAAGCAACCAATGCAAAGATATATGTAATAGAAAAAAACAAGAGAAGTCCACAGACTAATGGAAAACTGAAGAAAAGCTGCCATACATAACCTTTTGCTTTTTTAGTCCAGCGACTTAGTTTTTAAATCATCGATCACAATTTCCTTTTCTTAATTTGCATGACTAGTATATGCTAAACCGTTATAATATATTTCAGGTATTGTCCTTGCTTATTGCGAATTTGGAGCTTATTACTCTGGTAATTTAATAAAAGTCGAGTTTAGTGCATCTTATACAGTTAGAAACATCTACAAATTCTGTTACAATTAGTCGCGAAGTAAATTAAACCATTCGGTTAAGTGGATTTTCCGTTCGACTGCATATTTACGCTCCAAAACAGTATTACTCTATTTAGGGATCTGGAAGCAAATTAAATGGGCAATTTATGTGGAGATAATTAATTTGAAAGCCCTTTACTTAAAGAAAGCAGACTTGTACTAAAAAACATATCTACACTCGTCCATAAATTCCTGTTTTTCCTTTTTTTCTTTTTAGTTATACAATTGAAAAGTGTGAAATAAATGGGTTAAATTATTTTACACAGAAAATCTTTGAATATGTCAACTTTTTTCGGATTTGACATTTTTTGTTCCTGTTTTGTTTTGAGCTATAATCTCATTGGCAACTTTTTTAAATAGCAACGCATTTTTTTTTGTTTAAAGAACCTTTCAAAAAGTTAAAAGGTTAATTTAATAACAGCAGTTTAATAGCATTTAAACAATGTGTAAAAATACTTTTCGTTGGTACTTGTGTGTTTTTTTTAATAGAAACCATAGTTTTCTACCTAAAAAAATATTTATTGTGCTTTTCAAAAATATAAACTTCTATATTTATCTTAAAAAATAAAAAAGTTACAGCCACTTTTTCAATGCAGTGGTGCTAACACGGCGAAATTCAGCGGCCACTTAAGCGAAAATGGCAGCCCAAAAATTAAACGTAAACTAGAATTTTGTACGACTTGAATCCTCCTGCAATCGGCATAATCCAAGCAAGACCATAGACGCTGTCAGCAAAATTAAACAAAGAAAGGACCATAACATCACACAGATATATATACTTTTTGTTGTAAATTTAGTAGGTGACGGATATTATAAGTAATTTTAAGATCTATTATCGATCCATAAACCCAAACTTTTAGCACATCTAACAATTTCCAAATTCTGACCGCCTACCTTAACATGCAAGTTCGTAACTAGTTCAGTGTAGTAGGGGGAGGTAGGAGGTAGGTATTTCTATCGGAATAATAAATAACTTGAGTGTCATTAGCATAAGTATGGCACTCACCATGTCGAACGACAGCAGCAAGAACAGACGTATATAAAATAAAAACTATAGGACCCAGAATAGATTCCTGTGGGACACCACAAGTTACATCAAATTTTAACAATCTGAACCCTATCCGATAGATAACTTTTAAATAATTTCAATGCATCGGTCCCTATGCCTAGATGATGCAAGATAGCAGTAAGTAGGCAATGGTTAAGAGTATCAAAAGCTCTAGAACAATCTAAAAGTACCAAAAAAAACAAACCTTTCCAACGCATAGGGCTGATAGGATATTATCTGTAACGTTCAAAAGTGCAATCTCACAACTACATCCCTTTCGGAATCCACACCGAGTCTTAGGGAGCAACTTAAACTCATCAACATGCTGCAACAACTGGGAAGCCATAATCTTTTCAAGGACTTTAGAAAGAATGGGTAACAAGCTAATAGGTCTAAGATCCTTATATTCCGAAGGTTTTTTAATTTTGGGGTTGGGCACTACTATGGATTTTTTCCAGCTATTAGGTACAGTATTAAGACCAATACAAGAATTAATTATATAGGGTGATTTTTTGAAAACTTCACACCTTAAATAACTTTAAATAGAGGAAAAATTTAAAATTTTGCAAAAAACAGGTAAACTTTTGTTTCCAGGGGGACAACTTCTGAGATAAGTTTTTAATGGATAGCGCTTACCCTCTTAGCGGGGTAGATACCCCTTCAAAAATTTTAAATGAAACTACCCATCTTACGATACATCATTTAAAAGCTTATTACACAAGGAGTCTTGCCATGTAATTAGTTTTACTATTTTTTACCCATTGACAATTGTCCTTACTTAAGCCTAAAAAAACTTGTTAAAAAATAATTGTTACACCTAAGCAAAATGCCAAAAATACTTAAAATTTTCTTTCGACATTACTTGATATTGCAACTCGACAGTTTATACTGAATTGGCTAAATAATTATCTACTTTGTGTTTCCAATTTTTTGTTTCAACTTTTTGGCTACTTCTTTGGCACGATCATCTTTTTGTTCACATTCCTTTTTATAAATCGCGTGAAATTTTAAAGTGAGAGTCCAAGTGATAATGGTTTATTCAACTGCCGAAAGGGTAGAAATAATTTTTATTTACGGTGCTGAGCATAGCTGTGCTCGTGCGTCAGCAAGGGTGTTTAACGAACGGCACCCCGATAAAAATGTTGACGCTAGGTACATTCTCGATCTCGTGCAGAAATTTCAAGACACTGGATCTGTAGTAAACAAAAAAAGGGCAGGGAACAGAGTCGTTGATGAAATGGCCCAACTTGAAGTACTTGGTCATTTTGCAATGGATCCAACTAGCTCTTGCGTAACATTTCTACAGCCACTGGACTTTCTTATKCATCTGTAAGGAAAGTTACAAAACTGCACAAATTCCATCCCTATAAGATGAAAACTCTCCAGGAACTCGGCGAAGATGACTTCGATAGAAGACTGCAATTTTGCGAAATTATGACAGAAAAGACTATAGTAAATCCAAATATGATAAAAAATATCTGCTTCAGTGATGAATGCACATTTTTTTTGAACGGCTCTGTAAATAAACATAACGTCAGGTACTGGAGTGACGAAGATCCTTATATTTTTCGAGAAGCTCATACACAAGTTCCTCAGAAGCTGAACGTCTGGGCTGGAATACTTGGCAACGCAATTGTAGGTCCAATTTTCATTGATGGGACCCTAAATGGGGGAATGTATTTAGAATTACTTGATAACGTTATTGATCCTTTAATCACAGAGCAATTAGAAAACCAACGTGACCCTGAAGGAAATCCAATGTTGGATGAATACGAATTGTTTTACCAACATGATGGAGCCCCACCGCATTACGCCATTAATGTGCGAAATTGGGTATTATTGTATGGAAGGAGGTGGTGCACAGTTTGAGAATCTATTGTAAGGTTTGAATTTCTATGGTTTTGTTCACACTGTTTTTGGAGTTACAAATAAATAATTTTTGTTCTTCGTGGACATGGACTTTCTAAAAAATTACATTATAAAATAAAACTAATTACATGGCCAGACTCTTTGTGAAATAAGCTTTCAAATGATGTATCACAAGATGGATAGTTCCATTTAAAATTTTTAAAGGGGTGTCTACCCTGCTCAGAGGGTAAGCGCTATCCATTAAAAACTTATCTCAAAAGTTGTCCCCCTGCAAACAAAAGTTTACCTGTTTTTGCAAATTTTTAAATTTTTGTTATATTTAAAGTTATTTAAGGTGTGAAGTTTTCAAAAAATCACCCTGTATATTATATTATGTAGGGGTTAAAAAAATATAGGCGGCCACGGAAGTAAAAATTGCAAACAGTTAACGAATGCATTTGTCAAACTTAAATTTGTTTTTATGTTTGAGTATAACGCTGTAAAAGCTATGAATAATAAAAGAAATAAAAAATATAATAAAATTTAAAAAAAATTAAATAAATATATAGGCCTAAGACGTATTCTTCAAAGGCTTTCCTAGTGTCTTACATTAACTCTAGCGTTTCACGCCATCTGATAAATAATATTTTTTATATATTTCCATAGAAAATAAACCAAAATAGGCGGCTAGTAAACCTACCCATTGATTTGGAAAGTGTTAATTTAAGTAGTCCTGTTGATTTAAGTATCCCTCAACCTTCCAAGGGGAATATTATCTAACAGTTCCGGGAGACAGATATTTAATATATCTAAGTATCTTTGGGTATTTAGAATAGTTTATTTTACTACCGTCATTAGGAAAACACTTAACATGCGCTACACCATTTCTCGACCGCTCTTAATTATACGTTTATGGAACTTCAAAGCGATTAATAATTTCGCTAAACCCAATTCGTCCTGTCACCGAATCTATTTCGTCGGGGAACAATAGAACTCCCCTTGACCGTCCCGCCCCGTTTTATAACTTCAATAATAACTCCACTAATCACCCTGTAATTCCTTCAGAATGAGACTTGCTGGCAAAAATAGACGGCCGTTTCCAGCCTCGCCGAGAGACGCTTCCAGAATACTAATGCACAACGGGAAAATAATGGACTGCTATTTCGTAAATTGAGGAGGAATGTCTTTCGGTGGTTCAGGGTTATTATTATCCACGGTCTTGTTACACTGAATTTGTTTGTTGGGTTCTAGTGTTAAAGTATGAACTGGCAAAAACGACGATTAGTATCAATGGACAAAAAGTTTTCATCTCTAGATTCCAGTGAAACTGGAGGAATGAAGAATCTACAGTTGACAATTTTTTTGTCTATTGATACCTAGCGCGTTCCAGAAAGACGTCAACCGAATTCCAGAATATCTGAGAAAATGGATGGTTTTATATCTTCGTCATAGTAATAGACTGTCGTGTTTCAGTTTTCAAGATCTATCACTTTTTACATTTCAGTTACTTAGTTCAGCGTTTTTTCTTCTAATTTTTTCAAATATCATTTATTCTGATTTTATCCGTTACTCAGAGTTTTTCAATAGTAACATTCTTATAGACTGTTTAATAAACATGCGGCTACTGTAACTGTTGCATGCCGATGCAGTACTCTGTTTTCTAGGTTTCAAAACTACAGTGTAACCTCTTTAATCCGGACACACTTTAATCCGGCCATCTGGTTTGTTTACTCATGATCCGGACGGACGCGCGTTAATCCGGACACTACACGCACGAGCTTGTCGCTTAACATCGCGATCGCGATCGAACGACAACAGCGAACAACAGTTCATATTTCGGTAGTAATTCACGTGTCAGTTACAGTGCTTTGTGTGTCTTTAAAAAATGTCGAAAAGAAAGCATAATACTTAAAAACTGCAACAGAAGATTGGCATTATACAAAGAGTTGACGCGGGTGAAAGTACGAGATCACTTGCGTTAGAATACGGCATCGGGTAATCTACAGTTGGTGATATACATAAAAATCAAGTAAAAATTTTGGAGTATGTTGGTTCATCAGATTCTGGACCAGGAGCACGAAAAACTTTGAAAGTCGGTGTAAACCCTGAAATGGAAAAAGCTGTGTATACCTGGTTTCTCCAGGAAAGGGCTAGAGGTGTGGGTGTTATTACTAATTTTGTGTAAACAACATTTACCTTCACATCTTTTATTCTTATTAGGCACCCCATTGTCAGGCGATATTATATGCGAAAAAGCTAAATTTTTTTATCAACAATTAACTGGTGCTGACACTTTTAATGCAAGCTCTGGCTGGCTTCTCAGTATTTGTGGGGAAATACTATCTAGTAATGCTGTTCAGCCTTTCAAAGAAAAACTCTTATCAAAAATAAACGAAATGGGCTTACAATTAGAGCAAATTTATAAATGCTGACGAAAGTGGTCTGTTTTGGAGAATTTTACCTAACAAAACATTGGCTCACTCTGGTGAGAAATCCGCTCCTGGCAGAAAAATCAGCAAAGAAAGGGTAACCTTTATGCTATGCGCTAATGCTGCTGGAAGTCACAAACTGAGATTGTTTCATTCATTTCGGTATGTTACAAAGGACAGAAAAAGGATGGGTTAGAAAAGAAATTTTTCAAGAATGGTTTCATACTGAGTTTGTACCATCAGTGAGGCAAAAACTCAGGGAAATAAATTTGCCTCAAAAAGCAATCTTAATATTAGACAATGCCCCAGGACATCCTGAGAATTTAGTCAGTGATGATAACCAACTATGGGTCATATGCCACCGAATTGTACTCCACTAATTCAACCAATGGATCAACATGTGATCCAAGCTGTTAAGTTTTTCTACCGAAAACAGTTATTAAAGAAAATTGTAAACTCTCAAATTGACATCCTTACAACACTAACAAATATTAATTTAAAAGATGTTGTTTTTACCCTAGATGAGGCATGGCAAAAAGTGAGCAACGAACTTATGAAAAAGTCACGGAGAAAGTTATTACCACATATTCAACAAGCAGTATCTGATGACGATTATGATGAAGAACATAATATACATGTCACTCCTGGCAGAAAAAATCAAGAATTCAAATAAAGAACTTCAGCATGAGATAGATGAATTAAAACAGTTAAGTGCAAGAATTGTTCATAACGTGCAGCTTACAAACGAAGAGATTGAGAATTGGGCATTTGGGGTTAATGAAACTGAGGAGTATCTACCAGATGATACTATCATTGAAGAATTACAGAAAGCTTCTGGCGAAGAAGAATGCATTTCTAGTGCAGATAATGTCTCATTAAATACAATTAAGCATAATGACGCCGTTTCTTCATTCAACACATGTTTACAATGGGTGTCATAAAATAATGTACCATCACATCAAATTATATTGCTAAATGATTTGCGCAATCAAGCGATAAGAGCAGAAATTAACTGTAAAAAGCAAAAAAATCTCACTGATTTTTTTGCCCCGCGCTAAAAGTGAACTTAATGTGTGTGGAAAAATATCATCCATTATTTCTCTAGAATTTTGTAGTTCCGTTTATTTGTACTTAATGTGTATTTATATTTTTAATAATAATAATATCACCATCATATTAATTGTTGTTTTGTTTTTGCGCGATTTTCGGACACACCCCGTGCATTTAATTGAAACATGGAAAGCCTATTAAAATTTATACTTGAGAATATTCCACATGACTTTGTATGGACTTTAATAAATTGAGCGCTTATAATTAGCTGCTGTTTTGTGTATAGGTACATTTATCATCTTTTAACAACTTGTACCTGATTTATAGTGATGAACATATCCTTTAAACATTTTTAACATCAGCGCATGAAGTACTTGCAAATCGCCCATTGTGCTTTGACCACCAAAGACATTTATTAAAATCATTTATCATGTGGATATTACTGCACTATACATCTGTTTCGGTCTTACGTAAACTTTAATGTCAGAACACACAATTGCAGCAGATATAAATCTCCATGTTTCGTATAAAATCAATGCTAACGACACGTTCCTAAATGTGCATGTAACGGGATAATGCGACGTATTACGGTCATTTAGACTTGTTCAATAGTTCTGACAGCTCATTTTAGATAATATCAACTTTGTAGTGTGATACGCAATTTGTCGTAATTCCAGAGCGTTTGAACTGACATCACTTGTTCAGTTAAGAACACCGTAATAAAAATTAAAAAATGTGACGTACAGATAAATGCCGCCAATAACCATAGTATCCGTGGTACTGCTAATAGCCCACGTTCATAAAAGCTCGTAATGCACACAAAAGGGGGGCGAATCTATAAAATTCCAGCACCATAAAAATGAGCACAATATCGCTGAAATTTTGCGTTTCAGTCTGTATCCACTGGTTATATTAGCAAGAATATTAATACTTCGATGACATACAATAAGTATTATACGGAATTGTTTGGCAAGCAATCAAATGCTCCTTGGCTATGGGAACCGTTAGATCAAAGACTGCGTAATAACTTGGCAAACTCGTAAACTGAACTAAAGTTTGATTTTTTCAGTAGGGTGCAGACGAAAAGGTTATAGTCACAGAAAATCGCGAAATACCACGACACTGTTTTCAACATGTAAATTAAGGAAAAGCATCCCAATTATTTTTTGAGATTAGATTTTAGTCACCTCAGCAAATAAGACCTGCTCAAGAAAATCAGGATTTGGTCCAATCACTTTCAACTAGTACTGTTCAAAGACATTCACATAGTAATTATGACAAATGATACTAAAAAGTTTTTCATAAAATTATCTGAATATAATATAGACTATGAACCTAAAATTAATAACTCGTTTAATACAAATTATTAAGTGCAGTTTTCCAGCAACCTTTTAAAGCTGACGATTTCTTGAACAAAGCTTTTTGTTTACTGCGATGGTCAATAACGACTGTTCTTGATAGTAAAACAATTCTAATTTGATTTGAATCCTAAAGTAATCTCTAATTAACCGGCTCTTTTTTCTTATCTGCTTCTAACGGACGCAATATCAATTACTTAATTAAACAGTTCGTCCAAAGTAAAAAGTAAACGTTTGCGTTCCTCCTTTTGTCTCAGAGTCGCATTCTGCCACGGTCAGGCTCGGTACATCTGCATTGCGTTCTTGAATTTCCCTATCGATTTCTTCCTGTTTTCAACGCGTCCAGACAAATAAAACGGCAATACGTACGGAAATGAATACTGCAAGGAGCGATCCCAATGACAGTATGCGAGTGGAAACAAACGGCATGCAAAATAAATTTTACGGATCCTCGGGCTCTAAAAATGTAGCAGAAGAAATACAATAACCGGACGGTTTCGTCTGAATTAAGTTTGAATGTAACTTTATTGGATTTTACGCCTGGTAAACAGAATGTCGATTGCATACTGAGTGCAGTGTGGGTGGCATCCACGTGTAGTAAGCTCTGGGTATTAAATCCTCTCGGAGGAATTTCATCATTGACGCACGGAAGCTTTAGTGTAGGGGGGAGCAATTGATCGGTGGATATAATTACAGAACCGTTTATAAGCTCCAGTGGTCAAGCAGATGATGGTATCTATAGATAAATATATCTTTCGTTAAATCAGTGTTTCTTTTTGTTATTCAACTATTTAAATGTTCAGCTCAAACACACCTGTTGTTACAGCAAACAACATGTATTTAAACAGAATAAATGATGCTTTAATGCAACAATCTGTTTTTGGATACAAAGAAATAATTGTTTGAATTTGCGCGTGCCGCTAGCAAAGTGGAAGTTTGGGGTTCCGCTTCTTTAGCCATGGTTGGACACTGGACAGAATGTATCAAGGTAAATCGGGAAAAGCCGGCGTTATTTGTTTCTTATTATTGTCAGTTTATTTCATTAAATTTTGAAACAAAAGAGGAAGATGGTCGCAGACTTTAAAAGTAAGTATGAAGCCTAAATAAAGTATTTGCTTAATATGATGTGAAAAATAAGGCATTCAAACAAGCACATGATCGTTAACGCAAGCTCTGTTACAAAATGACCATCTATGATTCGTAAGGATGTTAATTACGGCGCTAATTCTCTACATCTTGAAGTAGGTATATGTTAGTAAAGTCTGCTCAATGAAGTGCCCTGTTTGTACCAAACTACTATTACAAGTAATGCGTTATTTATTCAGTATATTTGTAATACTAAAACGGAACACATTTATCCCGCTATAGAAACCAGTAGATTTGTGATTGTCCTTTAAATTAAAATAAATATCATACTTTCTGTGTGCATTATATTCGTACATATAAGTAGCAAAATTTACCTTGTCAATGGACTTGTCAGGGTTAGGCTGATTTAAATCAGATGCTTTTTACTAAATCGGTTACAGTTTTGCGGAAATGAATTGAGTGACATACTGCATTTTTAATTACAATAAACAACTTTTATACGGTCTATAAAAAACAGGAAGCCACAGGAATACACTTGCATAAAATACATAGACATATCGAAGTGGGTTAATCAAAATTTATTTCTTTAACTTAAAAACAATCTATTTATATGTTTAAAGGACTTGTTTGAATGCAATATTTATACAATCTAATTAAAAAAATATATTTCATTAAAACTCACATGCAGTTTGCTGCAATAACAGAGATGATGAATTGAGCATACGAATTCTTTCAATCAAACAATTGTTTGATTCCAGGAAATAGCTGTTTCATTAGACTAAATCAGTGATATCTTTACTGCAAAGAAATATTTATTTGGTATGCTGATTCCAAACAAATATTTGTTTCAGTCAAATTTAATCATATGTTTATTCCAAACATCTTCACGGTTTAGTGAAACAAATACTTTGTTCTACAAAGGAAATGATTATTCTTGATTCAATAGTTTCAAAAGTTAATTTAAAGTTTTGTGTATATTATGTTAAATAAATGTTATTTTAGCCGCTTCAAGAATTTTGAGGGTTTGAAACAAACAAATCATTTACGCCATATACAAACAAATAATTTGTTTGCCGTAAATATATTTTTTTCTTCCAAACAAATTGTGCCAGCTTATACACCGAAATAGACTTTTATTGTAGTAAGAGTAAGAGTCTTATATAATTTAATTGTTGTAGGGCTTGAAACTTTTTTCCTTGTATTCTATTCAATTTTGGCAATTTAATTATAAAAGATCAAATTTAATTTAGTCTATTGCAGTTTTTAGGAGATCATTTTCAATTCAACTTCCTTATGACATTTTTGATTAGCATAGCGTTTTGATTATTATTTCAAGATAATGTAGTTCTGATTATTTCCTGACTTAATGTTTTTCAAAATATAATGCATTTCTTAAGATTGGAGTCATCGTATGACTTTGCTGTTGTCCACAATTTTCTTCTATCTGCAGCTAACTGATCAACTCAAAGCAGCTTATGGGTCATGTATAGAAATGCTGTCATGTACTGCGCGAAACCCAATAGGCTTACACGCAAATCAGCGGATTATCTGAATTAAAGTTAATTGGATTTGTTTAAATTTATAGAGATTCTATAATTAAGAGTGTAATATTATCCTCCTCAGATTGATATAACGAGGTTTCTAGGTTTATAAGTTTTTGTAGCACAACGAAATAAATCAAGGAAAAAAATAACCTGATATCTGTTTTAATAAATAAACGCATATAAAATGTTTTACGAGGGATAATGAGCCTGGCGGAATTGCAAATTCAATCCATAATGCATTTTCCAAGCCAATATGGTTATTTTATTTACCCATATTATTAATTTAGAAAATAAATTGGTAACCTGTGAGGCTATGCTGTCGGTATTTATTAAAAGTTAAAATGTATCCTAATAACAAAAACACACACATATGATTTTAATTAATAGGAATTCAATTAAAATGCTTCTGGCAGGATATTTTCCACAAAGGAGATTTAACTAACTGGCCACCACTGAAAAGGTCAAGGTAAAAAGCGTAACAGATCCTGACAATGAAATTGGAGTTTTGGAAATGATCGATGAAAATCTTCATATCARTCAAAAGCCGGTCTCAAAAGCAAATGGTATTAGCCTTTTTTCAGTGCACTGAATAATTAAAGGCAATAAATTCCGTCCGTATCGCATTCAGTTAATTCAAGCTTGAAAAGATACAGATTAACCTTAAAGATTAGTTATTTTTCTTGATGAAACCAAAGCTTGAATGCCAGATTTTTATTCAGCAAATAGGTACATAAAATTGTTTGAAACTCTACTAATTTAACACTTCATATCCAATTTATGCTTTTTGTATTAGACAAATTTCTTAAAGAATATCGATGTGTTTGGCTTCCTAAAGTAGCTTCTCTTTCCTCATCTTTTCCACCTTTGGAAATAGTCGAAATTAAATTTGTGTGCAAATATTTATCGCTCTTGCAGGAACAGCTTCGCCACTATTGGATTTTCCAGAGGTGCTTTCGTCCATATACGTCTGGAACGTTTTCCGTCGCACCATTATTAGTTTACATCCCTCTCCGCCGTCTGACTTTTTATAGGTTCCATTTGAGCCAAAGTTATATGAATATTAAAATTGCTCTCCAGTATATTTTAAATAAACGTGCGCCCGCTTCCATTATACATTTTCGTAGCGCGACAATGGAATTCGATCCCCGACGATTGTGCCTTCGACATTGGGAACAAAGAGGTTTCTCCGTAATGTCACCAAAATATATGTGAAAAGACGACCCAATATTCCAAGCGGAGAAGCAGACTCCTGGCTAAGCGATATCGATTCCGAAGCTATTGATATCGTTGATGGTCTGTCATTTGTTCTTATTAAGGAAAACGAAATGTTTTCTCCGTTTTGGTAAATAGCAATTTCCTAGACTGGAGTGTTCTGAAAATTATATATTTTGTATATTGACACATACAAATAGGAACACCCAGTAATACTTCGATTAAATTAGGGTACAAGACGTTTGTTTCTATAAAGACGAAATTAATTCATTTCCTCAGTTTTATCAATAAACTGCTTTTTGTGTTAAGTAAGTAATCAAGTAATTCTAAATACATTCCCCCATTTAGCGTCCCATCAATGAAAATTGGACCTACAATTGCGTTGCCAAGTATTCCAGCCGAGACGTTCAGCTTCTGAGGAACTTGTGTATGACCTTCTCGAAAAATATAAGGATCTTCGTCACTCCAGTACCTGACGTTATGTTTATTTACAGAGATGTTCAAAAAAATTGCATTCATCACTGAAGCAGATATTTTTTATTAGATTTGGATTTACTATAATCTTTTCTGTCATAATTTCGCAAAATTGCAGTCTTCTATCGAAGTCATCTTCGCCGAGTTCCTGGAGAGTTTTTATCTTATAGGGATGGAATTTGTGCAGTTTTGTAACTTTCCTTACAGATGAATAAGAAAGTCCAGTGGCTGTAGAAATGTTACGCAAAGAGCTAGTTGGATCCATTGCAAAATGACCAAGTACTTCAAGTTGGGCCATTTCATCAACGACTCTATTCCCTGCCCTTTTTTTGTTTACTACAGATCCAGTGTCTTGAAATTTCTGCACGAGATCGAGAATGTACCTAGCGTCAACATTTTTATCGGGGTGCCGTTCGTTAAACACCCTTGCTGACGCACGAGCACAGCTATGCTCAGCACCGTAAATAAAAATTACTTCTACCCTTTCGGCAGTTGAATAAACCATTATCACATGGACTCTCACTTTAAAATTTCACGCGATTTATAAATAGGAATGTGAACAAAAAGATGGTCGTGCCAAAGAAGTAGCCAAAAAGTTGAAACAAAAAATTGGAAACACAAAGTAGATAATTATTTAGCCAATTCAGTATAAACTATCGAGTTGCAATATCAAGTAATGTCGAAAGAAATTTTAAGTATTTTTGGCATTTTGCTTAGGTGTAACAATTATTTTTTAACAAGTTTTTTTAGGCTTAAGTAAGGACAAGTTTTATTGTAACTGCAAGACAATAAATTTTGTTAAAAAAGTCCAAAATATTCCATTTTATAAGCCACTTGCTACAATGCACTTTTTGACCCACTACCCCGTCAATGGGTAAAAAATAGTAAAACTAATTACATGGCAAGACTCCTTGTGTAATAAGCTTTTAAAAAAAAATAATCGTAAGATGGGTAGTTTCATTTAAAATTTTTGAAGGGGTATCTACCCCGCTAAGAGGGTAAGCGCTATCCATTAAAAACTTATCTCAAAAGTTGTCCCCCTGCAAACAAAAGTTTACCTGTTTTTGCAAAATTTTAAATTTTTCCTCTATTTAAAGTTATTTAAGGTGTGAAGTTTTCAAAAAATCACCCTGTATATCTAACAGTGTAAAATAAAATGTCTGCCGAAATCTCAAGTAAACTAGTACATACTGTTCGAATCGCCAGTAATTAAAATAACATTTTGCTTAAGTTACCAATGGAACTGAATCGAGATCTAAAAGAATGTGCGAGCAATCAACAGCCTGGATATAAATCGTCCCTTCTAAAACAGAATTTGTCCGTGCAACATTCCAATTAGGAAAACCGCTTGCGGCATCGGGGTAAAGCAGAAGTGTTAAAATTCTTTTTCCCCGGCCGGTAACAGCTAATGGGAATCACGGTCCGACTGGTTATCCCGTTCGCTCCCATTTATCCGTGAGGATCTCTGGACCATTTGATACCCTAATAGCGCTCCACACAGGTCTCGTTATTCTCGCATGACAAAGGCGCTCGGAGTTACCAGTTCCGCGTCTTTTTGCAAAGAAACGTTGGAATATTACGCTTTATCCTCGTTTGGGTGCATAATAAAATCCAGTGGAATTGATGGGTTCGAGTTTCTCGAATAAATGATGCACTGGCTTTTGAGTCTTGAGTAGCGTCTGCATTATTAAACTTAATTCATTTAATTGTGAAAATGAGTATTTCAGCGAACCTTTGGGCGTAAAATGAGGCTAATTTGTGACGTTTGTCGAGTTTCTTCAAAGTACTGCTTAAAATATTTGACATTTTTATCTCGTAATTCTATACAGGAAGCTCTACTATTAGCTTAATGTTGTATCGTAAGATTGACAAAATTCTAATAATTTTGCGGGTAATACGCTAGCGAAACGGTGAAAACTCTTGTTGACGTCACAGTTCGTATCGCGTGTCACGCCTTCCGTTTTTTAATAACTCTTGTTCGTGTGTGTAATTCGTATTAGGTGTGTTCTAGTATGAATAAGTCACGATTGACAAAACTTTAACGATTTAAATGTTGGCTGAGTTTTATGTCGTGCAGCATTAAACAACTTTAATGGGCTTCTTACTAAAATTTTTGGACATGTTTTTACGCCCAGGGACAAAAGCCACTTATTTTCTCTGTCACAATACTAATACTAATACTCAGCCCTCGGTAGAATTTATCTTAGCGTATTGTTTGTTACAAGCAAAAACCATAGAAATCTACGAAAACAAATCAACTAATGCTTCAATGTGTCAGTAGGGTTGCTAGATTTGTATAGATGTCTCTAAATAAACTTCTCTCTTTATGTAAACATATAATGTAAGGCGTTCGTATATCACATCTATATGGTGCGTATAACCATATTTTTCGGGAATCCAGGCTTTCAAACATGACCACTGATATTCTTTTGTCTCACTAAGAAGAAAACCCTTTGAAATTGTAATCAGATCTTTCAAGATACCTTCAAAACAATACGCTTTCGTTGTTAGAAATGCGAACAAGAAACTGAAGTAGGCGACTATTGTATATTTTGTTGACATAACAGAAAGAGAAAGCCTCCCATTTCATTTCCTGTTGCCACTAAAAATTTACGAGTAAGCAAAAAGCGTAAGCGAAAAGGGTTTTTTTATTCTAAAGTGAATGACGAAAATTACATAACGTGAACACAATTTCCGGTAATTGAAGGTCTCGGTCACAATGCGATACAAAACACTACGAGAATATTGAGGAAAGCAGTCGCACAATGATAAAATTGTAAAGCGTCTGTTTTCTTTCACCTTTTCGTTCACTTTCTGCACCAAATCTTCATTAACGACCTAAGGACGCCCACTCCGTTCTTCATCATGCACATTTGTGCGGCCATCTTTAAATGCTCTCACCCATTTCCTTACCATTCCATCACTCATAATGTTTTGTCCGTAAACTTCACAGATCTCACGATGAATATCGATCGGTTTTACGCCTTTAGCACTAAGAAATCGTATAACAGCCCGTACTTCACAATCGGCGGGACTCACGATTGTCGGAGGCATCTTAAACACTCAGTAAACAACGTATACAATGAAGAATCAAACTGTAATGGCGTCAGTGCGTAGACAAGAAATGTAGGTAACCAGCGCGCATGCGTGGAACGCCGACGGTAGAGCTGCGGCGGCAAAATCGCAAAACGGTACTTACTTAAAAAATATGCCTCGTAGCTTATCCTAAACTTATATCACATAACAATAACGAACTAACTTAGGCATATAAATTACTGAAGAGTAACAAAATTTTCCTCAACTGCTTTCGGAAATGGCTTAACGAAAGCATTTTCAGAATTTCAGGCAGACTGTTATATATAATTACACAGTTATACGAAAATGACCTACGAAACAAGGTGGTACGATATCTAGGAACTGATAGTGCAGATAGATTCCGCACATTAAAGACTTTATCCGTGACATCAGCTAAAACAGATGTTGCACTATGTCCGTTACGAAATCCTGATTGGGCAGAAGATATAATGTTGTTTGATATGGCATAGTCATAAATCTGCCTTTGAGCTATTTTTTCTAAAATTTTTGACAGCTCAGGAATTTCAGTAATGGGGTGAACATCAGTTACATTTTGTGGATTAGTTTTCTTTGGAATAGGATTAATTGTGATGACCTCCACCTAGCAGGAAAATAACCAATTTCTAAGGCACAGTTAATAATATACGTAATATGTCGGCAAATCATCTTTGCATTTATATGATCGGATCCACTAGCATTAGATTTTAAGCTAAGAGTAACCTTATATACTTATATACATCAATGGTAGCCATAGCAAAGCAAACTCTATTGAATCTATTTCTACATGCTGAAATTAGTTTCTTTTTGATATCGGTATAGACTGTAAATACCAGCAGTAGCTTCTGAAGTTTTCTGAATTTACAGGCGATTTTTTGTCTATTTCCACTAGTCAAAATTTTTTTTACCTTTGGAATTGCCTTCTTAAGTTCAATATTTTTGAACGGCATTTTATGCAGTGTTAGCCATCTTTCCAATTGTATCCATTTTGATTGATTTTTTATGAAAAATGGCATAATACTTAAATTCCTTAGAAAGTAAAGGCTGGCATTACATTAAAAAAATTTATAAAATAACATCTGTATCTTGGTCATGGTAAAAGACCACTCTTTTTAAATCGCAAGTTACCTTTTTCTAATATTCGATTTTGCTTGTGGAAAACAAGTGTCACATCAACAACCCCATTAAACCATTTGCCGTTGTTTACACAGAAAGCCGCACTTTGAAAAAGCTGTTTACACATGCCTACAAACCGACGTAGTAAAGTCGCTCAATGAACCAATTCGAAAAATTCATCTCAAAATATTAACCCATCGCTATAAATAGCCAGGTGCGCCAAAATAGCTAAGACGTTATTTCGGAGGCTGTGCTACTGGAACTCCTGATCTATTTATATCCAGTATTCACCTAATTATCGACTATATGCCACGGCGAATATTGCGGAAAGCAAAGACAGGGGTAATAACGATAGACGCTGAACTGTAGCGACAGCATCCACGGGTAAGCCCGTCCTGCTGGAAATTCGTTCCGAGCGACCCCTTCTGTGGTTGAAATTACGTAATTAACTTGAAAACGTACATATTTTATGCAGTTTGACGGTTTCGTTATTGATTTATCAACACCTACAGCAGAAATCGCTTGCAGCCGATGGACCACAAAGAGTGGGTCGTTATATCAGTATCAGTATTCTCTAATGACCGATTCTCTACTTGAATATAACTTATTTGCTATTCCATTGTTAATGTTTGTATCTCTATTAATGCATCATTGTCTTCCTCGTTTTGGTTTTCTTGTTCATAACGAATACATGTATTAGTGGCAGTTCATCTTCATCATCAAAATCTTTATTACTTGACCGAAGTCCAGCAGGAGTAGGACATGTTATGTGCTCACACGTTTCAAGCTTTTGATATCAACCCAAATGCATCCAGAATATTTTAATAGACAGGTTTCGCGAGGGTTTGCGATTTAAGATTTTTAGCGCCTATAGTTTTCTAAACCCTAAATTCGTTATATTCGTTATATTCGGCACTTTAAAACTTAGGATAAAGAATCGTTTATGACCGGAACGACATTTAGAGGTAAGGGAATAACTTAAAAAAACATTTAATACTTAGTGGGACAAGCTTACACGATCCTACATTAAGTAATTCAGTTTTATAATATTATACTTGAATGAAGCTTAATAATAATAACAATAATAATACACTTTATTAATTAGCACAAGGCTAGTATTTGATACATTGGAAAATAACATTTATTAATTTATTTAATGTTCAACATGAATACACAAAACAAACAATCCGAAACAAATTAAACAATATTCGCACGCTACCCAGTGCCCGTAATATAAACCAGCAACTGTTATTTGAAGCATCTAAGAGATTTAGCAGATCTAACATGAAGTGGCAATGAATTGTATTTTATAAAACCTTTAAAAAATAGAGATTTAGAGGCAGTTGCGTAAGTTCTATTCACAAAAATATCACCAGCATTTCGAGTTTCATACTGATGAACATCATGTGCCCTATAATTTTTGTTAGGTAAGGTGGCATGAGATTATTTATTATTTTATATATAAAGACCATCGTAAGATACAGCACCCTATCCGCAATATTCAACCACTGTAGAGCAATCAACATAGTCCTAATCGGCGTGAGCCTGGTACACTTTGGAATATTTCTCATTGCACGATTTTGAAGTTTTTGCACGCAAGACATCTTGTTAAGGTTGAACTGGAACACTATCGCCGCACAGTATTTAAAATGAGGTTGTATAATAGTTTTATATACTCTAATGGTCGTTTCCATAGGGAGGAATTTACCCACTCTTGATAAAAAGTACAACTTTTTAGATATTTTCTTTTGCATGTAATTAAAGTGCTCATCAAACGATAACCAGCAGTCAGTTGTGAGACCTAGGTATTTATATATCCTTACAATATCAATTCTACAATTGCAAATATGCAAATCTATTTTATCTAGATCTAAAAATTTATATTTGTATTTAGTAGTCACAATCATACCCTTAGTCTTTGATACATTAAGCTTTAATCTATTTGAAGCTAGATACTGCTCTACCTTTGCAAGAGTTTTATTCATTTTTGCTATTACTACATCTAAATTACAATCACCTTCAACAAGTAATGTATAATCTGCAAATAAATTTACAAAATCACAACCAACAAACAAATCAATATCATTAATATATAATGTAAACAACAGAGGCCCTATCACACTCCCCTGAGGTACCCCACATTCACTCACCGCCTCTTCCGAAACTATGTCCCCAATCCTGACTCTCTGTTTCCTACTACTTAAATAATTAGCCAACCACTCGTGCACCTTTCCCTGAAAACCATATTGAAATAATTTTCTGAGCAATATCGACCTGTCAGTTGTCYCAAAAGCTCGCTTCAAATCGAGAAAAACACAAACAATATACTTATTAGTGCTAATATCGGCATAAAATTTACTGAGAGGCAACTGGAGGGCACTCTCACAAGAGTGATTTTGCCTAAATCGGGATTGATAAGGCAACAATATTTCATATTTTTCTACGTGCTGTAAGAGTTGTCTGTAAACTACCATTTCCAATATCTTCTCAACAACAGGCAAAGTATTAATTGGTCTAAATTCGCTGCACTCAATAGTGTTTGCCACCTTTGGTATAGGAAATATAGTAGTAATTTTAATGAAGTTGGGCACACAAGCACCAGACAGTGAAAATGTTGATGAAATTCAAAATAACATGACCTATAGTTTGAAATATTCTATTTAGGATTCTACAAAACAACTGCAACTGTGCAACTCACCCCGCTACTTTCAGCGTTCATTTTTGACTGTTTGAAGGTGCAAGCCCGCAGGCAACAAGCTTCGTTTATTTTCAATGTACATCCCTTTTCCGCGTTCCCCTTTGCTGCGCCGCTCCTGCAAGTGAAACGGTAAAGCCCCTGTTTTAACGGGATTTGCGAATATTATTATTTCCCCGAGGCGAATTAATTTTTGCCATGGAAACTGCTTCTTTGTGGAACGTTCCAGCAGGATTTCGGCTATTCCCAACCAGAAATTGGTTATAGCTTTTGTGCTTCGGGTATTAACGGGGTTCGATGCTAATTTAGTTCTATTGATAGCTCTTTATCCTGATCTGTGGATAAGTCAAAACTTGCTCGACGAAGTTTGTAGCCTTTGGGTAAGGCTAGGATGATATTAATATAATCATTTTATGATCAGGATTTTTTTTTTTAATTTTATCTAGCTCCACATTGTACTAGGACCAGTTCAGACACAATTATGTATGTCATAAATTTGTAGATTTCGTAGAATATATTATAACCTCTAATAAACTTCTTTAAATTAAACACTTGGCTCTCGTTTCACATTTTTTTTTATCATAGAACAATTGTAGAGTTTTTCTATATTAAATATCAGCGGGACTAGAGCCAAGTGTTTAAGAGAAATTTGTGAGTTAAATTTATAGAGCAGATTAAAACTTTAAACGCTTTTATTTATTATTAATATGAACATGAGGCTTTTTAAAAACAGCTATATTCCTATAGATAAAACTGTATGTAGTTTACTGGGTACACTATGTAGTTACCCTAAATCACCTAACAGAAAGTAGAGGTTATAGTTACGTGGTATCACATTGGTTGTGAGTGACCTTTGGCTAATTCTCTTTTGTCTTCTGACAGTTATGTATCACTAAGATCTCAATTATTATAAGGATTTTCCATTAGTACTCGTAGTACCTACACAGTTGTTACGTATTTTGATTGTTTGCAAATAATCCTTATTTTGAATTTTGTGTTTCACTTTATCGACATTGGGTCCTGTTCGCATACATCAGTCAAGGAGTTTTATTTTCATTTATCTAAAATGTGGAAAAAATCAAATACAGCAGAATTTTTTTTTTTACATCTGTCATCAGCATGTAGATCATTAAATAACTCTTGTTTACCAAGCCCATGAAAAATAAGTTCGATAAGTTTCAAGTCTCAAGTACAAATTTAGTAAGGTGATTTTTATGATAAAATTCCTGCGGCTTTTTCCGACTTTAGATAGCCTCGAAACCCATCAACGCAGAAGGGGGGTGGGGGTCGGAAATAAAAATGCATCACCCGTCTCCAGAAGGAGAACCCGTCGCAATCCATTTTCTAACTCAGTTAACGAGCTGCCACAGGCCAGAAATAAACATCTGCCTCCAGAGAGCTTTTAAAATTTCATGAAAAAGGCATGAAAGTTCTCCAAAGGACCTTCTCATTATTTATGTTAATGTGTTTCAGCGCACCCTTTTTTGATCGCTTTGCCGTATTACGGGGACAAACAGTGGCAAGGCAAACGCGTTATTAACGTGAATGTCAGGAGTTTTTAGAGTGTAAGATTTATTTAAAGAGATACGCAGAAAAGTCTTAATAAATACAGGTCTGGAAAGTGAGTGTTTCGGAATTGTGAAAGATTAGTTTTCTGCAACATTTATTTGCAATTACCTATTTATTACTTATTTCGTGTGTCCAGACCGCCGTAAAATTTTTTGCCTGCCACGTACGAATTACGCTAAGCATCAATTTTGTCTACAAACTTGTTGACGAAGTCCTAGAAGGCCAAAACATTCTTGAAGAGGGCATCTAAAAGCTTGTTTCACGATACCCAACTTTTAAGGCTGTTCATACGTTTTGGGCCAAGTAAAATTTTTAGGACGGTAACATAATTAGTCCACGTGGACGTGACAAAGCCTGTCACTATACTGCAGCTGCACTATTGGTCTGCAACCTAACCTGTCACCCTAGTATTGACAGCATATTGCACACAGACCACCCGTTCATGAGCACGATAATTTGTCATTTGGGCAAAAGTTACTTTTTCTGGTGAAACTCTTTTTTTAATTCAATTGAATTACTTGTAATTAATTTTACACCAAGTACATTCTTAAAATACAATCGAGATAGATTTTGTTTGTGAATATATTTGAAAAACTCAGAAACGTGCCTTTTTACTATTAATAATACTAATCGCCGATTTTTATGTACATAAAGAGAGATGCCGGTTAAAATGTAAACTCAAAATCATAAAAAAATTATTTTTGTTTCTGTAAAGTAATGTATAAAAATGACAATTACCGTTAATATATTTATACAGTAATGTTTGATAACTATTATGGAGCTAGGATATTTAATTTCTATAATGGCAGTGTCATTGATTGGACTGGCAGCAAGAAATTGGTGATTGCAGTCCACAAATAAACCAGAGTTTTTAATTTTAAATCCAGTTAAAAATTTTTTTGCCAAGTCTTCATTATCACTGCTCCAACGCATATATTTATTGCCTTTGAAGGAAGAATGAAAAAAACTTTTAGCAAGAATATCATAGGTATTAGCAGATTGACCTATGCTATCTTTTTCTATTTTATCAAGTCCTGTTAAAGTTTTTGGAAGCAGTTCTCCCATTTGCTGCTCTTTATAGTTATCATCGATGATATCTTCGTCATCAGATTCACTGTTGACTTGGCCATGATCTGAATCGGGACCAACAGACTTGTTTTTCTTTTTTTGTGGTTGATCATCTGCGAAAAGTCTTCTAGCTTTATCTCGTTTCCGCTTAGAAATACGGCTCATATCTTTGTTTTTTTTGTAAATTTTCCAGGGGTTCGTTTGGCCATTTTTGGATGAATTATTTGTCCCTGTTGCGTTGCTAGTCATGTTTAATAAAAGGTTATGAACATTTAGCACTAATCTTTAGAGCATGTCAGTTAATCGTCAAGCAAACCACATTCGTCCATCTCAGAAATGAAGTTCTCTTCGTTTGGTTTTGGTTCTGTGCAAAAGTAATTTTCACAATTTTTATGATCACCAAATACATGCCTTGGACAATTTTCAGTGTCTCGAAACGAAACATCCTCTGTTTTCCTTAAAATTAGGGCTTTCTTTATTGCTCCTCTCATTCGCTCTATGTTAGATTTCAAACTTTTCCGCAGCTTCACAGGTAAACCTTATTTTTTGTGGAACTTAAACGACTTTTTCCCATTTGATGCAATTCTGAGACAGTTTCTCAGCAGATGGTTTGTGCATTTGGCGAACTAGTTGTGGTCCGTAAGGTTTTGCGGTCAGAAGTCTGTCGTTGTCACCTACCAGTTTTACATACTTCAGTCCGTGCATATCAATACTTTGAAACTTTCAGCAATTATATCGGATTCCATTCAAGTAGATATTCCTTTCCAATTTTTTGTGCATCTGTGCTCTGCACTGGGATTGTTCTCTGCCTTTGCACAATTGATGCAAAATTTATTTCACACACCTGTGTATAGCAATTTTCCTGTTTTAACTCCCAAAAGTACTTTTTCCGTGTGTGTATTCAAAACTAAAACCTTCGAGTAGTATCTAAGATTTCCCTAGTGATAAAAACGAAAGTGGTGACAATTTTAAGAACAGACAATAGATACAGATAATTTACGACCACAATGATCCATCTGCAAATTATAAAAGGATTGCAACAAGGAGTACATCTGCATAGTTTAATAGTAAATTATTTTTAAATGTAAGTGGGATTTATTTTCATAACTCAAAAAAATAACAGCCCTCATATTACGTGCATTCTTCACAAAAGATTTGGGTAGCAAAATTCACCTCAAAAAATGGAGTGTTCATGTCCATATCACAACATGCGTGAATCATTGAATTTGTGGTCTTTTTCAGCAAAATTTTGGTTACTTTTTTACAAACTGAATTTACACTTTTTTCTGACATATAAACGGAGTTTGATTCTATATCATCACACATTATCTTTATATTTTCAGTAACTAGGATGGTACATAATTTTTATGGATAATTTTCCGCAATTTTGCCTTCTGGGTTAACCGCCCGTAACGTCAACGAACGCCCCCAATTCGCGACGGCACGAGATATAGGTACTGAATACAAATGAGTTTCGAACAACGAAAACCGAAGCAAAGAAAAACTGTCTGCCATTAAAAGAAAAATTGCATGGATAAAATAAAAAAGTTGGAAAATGGGCGCTCGATAAAGTTCGGTAATTGGCGGGGAACGGGGACGGCGACGTGCGTGATTACGACGATATATCAAACATTCGGGCACATAATTCTCCCTCTTTTACATTTTTCCTTAATTGACGTTCGGTAAACCTTGGAGTGCGGGTGTTGTTGTAAATTTGGCTCGTTCGATTTTAGAATTTGATTAACTTGTCAGTTGCTGTTGAATTAGTTCGTCCACACTGTCAAAATATCGCCTACTCCATCTTTTTTTTACTGTATTCTGGTGTGCATATCTGAACAGATATGGTTTCAGCAAGATGGTGCACCGCCCCATTTTACAGTCAACGTTAGTGGATATTTGAATGCGATATTTCCAGACAGATTGATTGGTAGACGCGGAGCGATAGAATGACCAGCACGTTCCCCTGATCTGACGCCGCTTGATTTATTCCTGTGGAGTATCTGAAAAATCGTATTTATATTCAAAAGGAGGATTCAGGACAGAATTTTAGAACTTACCTCCAAATATGCTACAAGGAACATTAGAAAACTTTTACTCAAGGTTGCATTACTGCCAGGAAGTAAATGGGGAACATTTTGAGCATCTTCTGTAATGTAAATCTAAAAAAATACTGCATTTTTCACGAAATCATTACTTTTTAGATACCCGATTAGCAATAAATTGATCAAATTGTACGAAAATTATCACCAGTCAAGGAAAAATGGCGCTTGTCCATTTTAGCGATAAAGAAAATTGTTTTAATTCTCTTCGTTCTTTGTCAGGCTCAATTATTGCGGTCGAACAGAACCTGAAATGTCCTGCTGGTTCAATACTTTCTGGTGACCCTGTATAATCCTACAAAATAAATCAATAATGTGGAAGAAACTTCCAACAGGCGAAAGAACTCAAAGAATGATGAAGTATGAGTTGTCAAAAAGTGTTCATTAGCAGCAAAGAATAAGTTCTCATATACTGCGTTTATACCAAAATTTATGGTACTCATAGTTACATAATATGCGTCCGTAGTATACAGAACTGTATTATTTAGCCTGATTACATTCAAATCAAAGAAGACTTTTTTACTATGTTACTCTTGAATTCTTCCATTGGCTTGCGTCTTAGATGGCACTTTTATTAGACTGATATTGCTTATACTAAGTATTTTTATGTGCTAACCTAAAACAATCTCGCGATTCCTGGATTTGGGATGAAAAGTGAGAAATCACATTATTAGGTTATAAAATTCTGAAGGATAAATATACTCACGGGAAGCCAAAATAAATCAAGTCGTTTTCATTGCGTTGCGATATTAGTTTAGCCAGTATAAAAATTTCCGAGGACATTACCATTTCGTTAGGTAAAGGCGATTTTATTTTACTTTTGACTACATTTGGTTGGCATTTATTTCAAATATAACTTAATTGAACTTTTGGGTGCCAGACTTGAAAACTCATTTATAAAAGACTATAGTTGTTACCATAGCAACCAAATAAAATTTTATTTACTCCCCGAAACCAATACTATTAGAACCCATGTTTATGGAGACTCTTTGTTTATTTTGATCGATGCTATTCCCTCTTCAAATTTTTTACACTCCTTCAGCACCCGGTATATGATTAAATTCTGATTGGCGATCATTTCGTAAACTTTTACGTCACACACTACAGATTTGTGCCGGTCTTTACAAAAGTCGAGAGCAACGGAACATTTTATCTGACGGGTAAAGTTCAGGCCCAGCTTGTTTGATGTGCTGTCATAACTCCGGTTGATGTCGTGCTCTCACAAAGGTGGCGATTATCTCTCCTGCCGTACCTAGCGTAATCTTGATACAATGTGCGCTCGGGAGCGCTTAGAGAGCTTTTAAGCACGTACGCCGTCATCGCATTTCGAGTGAGATTACCCGGCATTAATTGCACAGGAGGTGCCTTATAGTTTTACATAGTGTTTGCAAAATGTGACTAATAAAGAGTCACCCTTCAAAAAATTCCATATGTAGCTTTTATGGATTATTATGCAGATACTTCTAGAACACCCTAAAATTCCGAGTAAGCTTAAAATTGTTTTCTACTTTTTGGTATCGGAAATTATTTAATTTAATCCAGTTGGGTTAATTTCAACATTCTCGTCTAAGAAGTTCGGATTTATTTAGTTAAAATATGAATTTAGTGTCGCGGTGTCTTTGTAAAACGTAAATTATTAATATTCTCTTGTAAAGAGACGTTAAATAGTTGATTTTTATTTGATGAAAACCGTTATCTAAGTCTAGCATAATGAAGTTATTTTTTTTATTCGGAATAGGACACTCATCACTGATAGAGGAAGAAGTCTAACAACGTTTGTGCACCTCATAATATTCCACCGTTTCTTGTTAGAGATTCTATAGTTATTGTTTCCTAGATCCATTGTGTCTCACATTTAATCTAATTATATCTAGCTCTAATTATCTAAAAATGTCGAAGCTATCTCGTATAATCCCAGTATTTAAGTCTGGTGGTGGGACATGTGTCAACTATCGGCCGATATCATTATTATGTAATTTTGCTAAACTTTTTGAATGCGCTTTATCAAATGTTATTTACCATCATGTCAGCAGTCAACAACAACTCTACTCAAACAAATGTACTTTCTAAAATGCATGTCTATGCTGTGCTGTCTACACCTCAACCAACTGCAGATAGATCTATTTCGCTGTCATTACAGCTCATCAGTGCAGTTTAGGTCTAGTGTAGCCGTGGGGGCCCGCTGTCAAATTGAAGTATGCAGTTGCATGCCAATTTGTCAGGCTACAGGTCACTTCCTTTAGGAAGTAGTACCCGTTAAGGCAGCTAGGTGGCTTTGTCATCATGTCAGTGTAATGCTGACAGATGGCATTGCCATCCTAAATTCTTACTTAAATGTACTTTTTATTTCTGTTTGCTAGCGGTGTCAATTTTTTTTGAACTACCTGATTTGTCTCTTGATTTCCTCTTTATGGTTTTGAAGGGTACCTATATGCATCTATATGTTATAAAATTAAAATTTCGTCAGATGTACGTATAAATTGTTTGATTTGATTGATAAATATCAACGAGTTGGGTTCATAGCGACATATTCTGTACAGATATCAATTATTTATGTTCTTTTTTCATCATTAAAGTGGTCTGGACGGAGCTTTTCGTTAAAATAATCGATATTTAAGTTATTAATGTTGGCTTCGCGGTGTAAAAATATTTCGGCTGGTAGAGCATTCGAAAAGTCGACACGAAACGTTTTGCTACATTTTCAACGTGATCAAACAGCATTCTCGAAGCGCTTGTATAGATTCATAAACCAAAAGAAAACAATTAAACTGTTTCTGCAGCTATTTTTCTATTTTTTTTTGAAAGTTTCCTTTAAAATACTTCGTTCTAGAAGGGTTAGAGCTATTGACAGACACGTTTCTGCAAATCATGAACTTGATTTTAAATATTGAGTTATGGTTCTTTAATGCAATTTGTAAGTTTTAACGAGAAAACGACCTGCCTTTATTGACGAAGATCCTCCACATATCTGAAAACGTAAGAACGTGTTATTTTCTACTTATACTGCGAAAACAAGGAAAAAATCTTTTTCGCTTATCATGGTTTCCAGCATTTTCTTGTTTAGTTTGTACGGTTGAAAAAAACAACGTGTTTTCCTGCAGCATTCGTGAAATTAAAACTTAAACACACATAAATGTCATCGCTTCAAAAACGTGGTATACAATCTACGTCCATTTATTATTTATGCTTGTTTGTTGGGATACGGGGGACTGAATTTAATTCATTTCTTGTATATCTTGCAGGCATACTCATTGGTGTGCACATATATCGTTGTTGATTTAAGTTCGATTTAATTTTAGCAACAGATCCTCTGTTAAGAACGTACAATTTCGAAATATTGGTATTGGTTTAAATCTTGTCAATGAAATCGGTTTTGGGATAACTGCCAAAATGTATTTACAGTGCAATTGATTAATTTTTGTATAAAGTGCATATAGTAGTTGTAAGTTTCTCTCGTATAAAAAAGCATTTTATATACTAATTGAGCCCCTTCTCTTTTTCAGAGGTGCTTTCTCAGTAGTTAGAAGATGTGTACAAAAATCATCCGGTTTGGAATTTGCTGCAAAGATAATAAATACAAAGAAATTATCAGCAAGAGGTAAGTACCATTTTTATGACAAATATAATACATTTGAGTTTTTCTACTGTAATGATATGACCCAATTGCCACACCTTTCCATTATTTAATGAGTGGGGATATCAGAAATGGAATGATCATGATATCTATGTACCAAAGTATTATCAGGTAAAACGTTAAAAAGTGTACAGAATTTTAAAACTTTGGAAGTATTGTCAAAAACTGTCATCAAAAGCCGCCATTTTCGTTAAATTTTCAGTTGACAACGGGACTTTTTTTGTCACCTAGCTGCTATATACTTTCGTGTTCTAGAACGCCAAAGTATTTGTTAAAATAATGTATCATTCTTTCGGAGCTTATTTATGAATTTATTAATATTCATTTCACGTAATATAACATTTTCATAACAAAACAGTAACTATTACATAAAAAAACGGTAACAAGACGATTATAATTTAGTTTAAACTACATATAAATTGGAAGTACCGATATTGCAGTGAGTTAAATTCATGCTAGATCTAGTGCTATCAGTTATCGTAGCTTTTAGTTCTGGATATTCAATGAGGCTGCTGCTATAGTTGGTTTCGTTAGAATTCTGGACTTTTTTGGACGGTATCCAACTGATGTGCTTTTCAAATATGGTATTAGTTTCGCAAATTTCCTGATATTTACATTTTTAGCATTCAGTGTACATTTTTGTATTGAATATACTGACCATAATGTCGAAGGTATAACTTTATTCATTTTATGTTCGGAATATGCCAGTAATACCACTTCGGACACTTTTTGAGTTTTCTTTGAACTGTACCACGCTTTAAATTCATTGTAGGCGATCTCGTACTGCCTCGACGATTTTTGGAGATTCATTGTGAAACAGCACTTTGCGTCGCTTCCAATACTTTCCTGGTAAATGCTTCTCTTCATTTTCCGAGCTCATTTTCAATTAAACACTCTTTTACACCCTTTAGAATATGAATAATTACAATATATTATAATTCTGAAATTACTTTTTCTGATAAACAGTGTTTATTGTTGACCGCACCTAATATGTCYTAATTCAAACAGTAGTGTAAAGGATTTCAAATATAAATTGAATTGTTATACATACAATAATCTCATTTTATTGCAGTTATCGAAAAAGTATTATTTGTATCTCGAACGCGAAATGCTTTTGCGTTCTCGAATGGATATACTTCCATTCTTGAACGCAAAAGTATCATTACGCGTTGTACATACAAAAATAACTGTTCTGTAGCCAGAAATAGTCGTACATCGCAGTAGCCATCGTCGCTATCATCTCAAAAAAGATGCTGCAATACACCGATAGATATCCATTTATTTGATATGATCAGTAAAAGCTTTCGTGAAACGTTTTCTTTTTCTATTAGTTCGGGACCACTCAGAGAGAATATGATTGGGACTTCTCAGCCTCATTAATGTAAAAAGCGACTCACATTATGCACCATTTGACCTAGTATGACAGCAGCATTTCAAACCTAATTGGTTACATGTTTTACTGACACACCTACTTCAAAACATGCAATAAATTAGAACAGGAATTTCAATCTCAATTTTAACCGTTGCAATTTGTTGGTAGCCAGTCAAAAGATATAAAATGAGGACAATTATTCATGATTTCTTACCACTCACATCACCTATATCCATGTCGCTAAAAACACACAAAAACAAATACCTAAAATCACTCTCTCGATTGTCTGACGTCCGCTCCCATTCGTGTTTAAAATATTGTGGCTCCGATCTCCGAAAACAAGGTGAACATTAATTATTTATTTTTTAATTACGAGAAGTGTTCTTGTTAGCATTTGTTTGGTGTAGGCTTAGCTATGTCAACATTCGTTACGTCTTTACGTTTGCCAATCGCCAATTTGTTTAACAAGCWCTCCCAATGTACCCTGTAAATTGGCATCGATGTTGTTAGATCTCTCACCTTGCTGATCGTGTTTTTTTATTTTTGTGGGAGTCGCGACAAATTAGTGGGACCATACTACATGGGCCAAGTCTGTAAAAATGAAATACGCTTTATTCGGTTATGTTCTACTAAAATGAGTCATTGAAATGACTATGAAAAGATTCACGTGCATTAGTGGTAAAATTAAGGCTTGCTGTAGCTTCGACCCATATACTCGGTGCAAAAATTGCTTCTTCTGAAATATAATTTTCAACTAGATATTCACGAAATGCATCTAATCTGTTATCATGAGGATCCAGTTCAGAAAGCTCAAAAGCAAGACATCACCGATGGTATCAGAATCGAGATAAAGGAGGCCAATTTCACTGTTTTTGTCTCAGTATTCTGCTGTCAAACCTAAATTATGAATTTTTCTCCATCATGCCTGCTTTAAGAGGAAACGGCATCCTGTAATTTTTGCCTTATCCCATACAACTTTTATGGTGTTTTGAACTGCAATTTCAAAATCAATAACGATTTCAGTAGGAGACAAATCAAAATTTAATATTTACAAATACTGATTATTTTTTGCAAACAAAGAACGAAAATAATGAAAACAATTTTCTTTGTCGCTAAAATGAACAAAAAAGTCGGGTATTATAATTTTTCCTTGACGGGTGATAATTTTCGTATAGTTTGATCAATTTATTGCAAATCGGGTACCCAAAAAGTAAAAAAGAAAAATATGATTCCGTGGAAAATGCTGTATTTTTTCAGATTTGCATTACAGAAGACGCTCAAAATATTCCCCATTTACTTCCTGGCAGTAATGCAGCCTTGAGTAAAAGTTTTCTTCTTTGTATCATATTTGGAGATAAATGCATTTCTGTCCTGATTCATCCTTTTAAATTTTCTGCATTATGTGGCCGATCAGCACAGACGATTTTTCAGATACCCTCACAAGAAAAAATCAAGTGGTGTCAGATCAGGGGAATGTACTGGACATTATCTGCAATTATGTGTATCCACATTACCATTAATCGGAAAACATAATCCAATTTACAATGCTTCTATCTTCATCTATCATGTTCATAGCAGTTTCGCAAAGTTCTATCTTACGATGGAAATCATTTTCGCTCAGTTCTGGTAACAAGTGAATTTAGTATGGATGAAACTTCTTTTTTTTTCAAAATTTTCCGAACAGATCTTCTGCTAATATGGTGAGTGGGAGCACGCTGTTGTGCGGAACACTTGGAATTCTCTTGCACATCTAAAAGGACATTCAAGCTACTTTCCTCACTCGTAGCAACCTTTGGAAGTCCTGGTTTTTGACGATTTTTAACACCGCCTGTTTCGTCAAAACGTTGCAATGTTTTTTAATAACTGTTGATCTGGCAATTGGTTCACGATCTTCATGAATTGCATTGTAGTGTGCAACCACTTCCGAATAACTTTGCCTGTCTCCATAACCAATCATCATCAAAATTTCGATGTGATCATGTTCAGTTAACTGAGGCATTGCAATTGCAAATAATAGTAATAATACTCTTTATTATCCAACGGTATACACCAATTACAGGACAATTATTCTATAAGTGCAGACAATCAGACAATATAAAATTACCCTAGAAAGTAAACCCCGCTCAACAGCTGTCTACGTGATATAAAATTAATATCGCCAGAGTTTCCATAACAATTAAAATTATTGCACATGAGATTCACGGGAGCCCTCGTTATAATACTACTCTTACGTACAATAGAAAAGCGGTGTATGTCTGCTAGAAATACGCGGAATACAGACATTAATTTTAGACATTAGCAAAGGACAATCAATGTTATTATGTAATAGATCATAAAGAAATACTATACTTATTTAACTCTTGCATGCAAAAGAGGTTCCAAATCAAACATATTTAATATAGCATCATGCTCTAGACCCCTCTCGGGGTATACACAATATATTTTAAGAAACAAATACTTTAAGAACCGTCTCTGTACCCTTTCTAACGCCTGTATATAACAACTATAAATTGGATAATAGATCAGTGCTCCATACTCAATTTTAGATCGCACAAGTGCAACAAAGAGAGATTTCAATGCAAAGATATTACTAAAATTCTTGGTGTTACGAATAACAAATCCCAACGTTTTATAACACTCCGAGACCAGAGTAGTAATATGATCACTAAATGTACGTGAAACATCCCATATTATACCTATGTCTTTTACAGATTTTACTCTTGCTAAGATTTGGCCATTCGTCACATATTCATACACTTTTACGATTGTCGGAAATTACTTTGCATTTACAAACATTCAATTTTAGGTTGTTACTTACACACCAGGTATATAAATTATGAGTTTGATTTTGTAATAAAGTACTAACATTTGTATACAGTTTAAGATCATCTGCAAACATTAAACAAGGGCATCTTATGATTAGTTGTAAGTCGTTAACAAATGTTGAAAACAGTAGGGGCCCCAAGTTAGACCCCTGGGGTACACCAGAGGTAGGGACAAATGAATTAGAGTGCAGACCACCGTAACACACATAGTGCACCCTGTTCAGCAAATGCGACTTAAAAACTGATAATAATAAGGGTGCACTAAACCCCACCATGTCTAGTTTCCTCAACAAGATGTCGTGATCTATTTGATCAAACGCCTTACTGAAATCTGTGTAAATAGTGTCAACCTGGCCACCACCGTCCAAAATTTCGGCTGTGAATTGGAAAAGCGTGGCAAGATTTGTCGCAGTGGACCCATATTTCATAAAATAATGCTGATTTTGTGACAGATGTGGTCGCAATTCGCAATAAATATACGAGGCATGTTTTTAAGTAAGTACCGTTTTGGAATTAAAAAAAGACGTGCAAAGATATCGCAATAATTTTATCTTACATGAAAGCCTGTACCTTAATCTACTTTTCTACATAATTTCCGTGAATATTGAGGCACTTGTCATAACGTGGCACCAGTTTTTGAATACCCTCCTCATAAAATTCTGCCGCCTGACTTGTTAACCACTGTATCACAAATGTTTCGACTTCGTTATCGTCTTGAAGACGCTGACCACCCAGGTGTTTCTTTAAGTGCAGGAGCAAATGGTAGTCGCTGGGCGCCAGATCAGGGCTGTATGGAGGATGATCTAGAGTTTCCCATTTAAAAGATTTGATGAGATCTTTGGTCCGATTAGCCACATGTGGACGGGAATTGTCATGCAGCAAAACGATACCCTTACTCGACTTGCCACGTCTTTTGTTCTGGATTGCACGACGCAGATTGTTCAATGTCTTACAATAAGACGCTGCATTGATAGTCTCATTACGAGGCAGAAACTCCAATAGCAATACTCCTTTTCTGTCCCAAAAACTGTGCACATGATTTTCCGGACAGAAATTTTTGCTTAAACTTCACTTTTTTGGGTGATGATGAATGTCGCCATTCCATGGATTGTTGTTTCGATTCTGGTGTGACATAGGGCACCCATGTTTCGTCACCAGTAACAATTTGGTCTAAAAAATCTTCACTTTCATTGTGGTACCGCTCAAGGAAAGTCAATGCACTGCCTAAACGTTGGGTTTTGTGCAAATCCGTCAACATTTTCGGAACCCAACGTGAACACAATTTCCGGTAAGTCAAGTTCTCGGTCACAATGCGATACAAAACACTACGAGAATATTGAGGAAAGCAGTCGCACAATGATGAAATTGTAAAGCGTCTGTTTCCTCTCACCTTTTCGTTCTTTTTCTACACCAAATCTTCATTAACGACCTAAGGACGCCCACTCCGTTCTTCATCATGCACATTTGTGCGGCCATCTTTAAATGCTCTCACCCATTTCCTTACCATTCCATCACTCATAATGTTTTGTCCGTAAACTTCACAGATCTCACGATGAATATCGATCGGTTTTACGCCTTTAGCACTAAGAAATCGTATAACAGCTCGTACTTCACAATCGGCGGGACTCACGATTGTCGGAGGCATCTTAAACATTGAGTAAACAACGTATACAATGAATAATCAAACTGTAATGGCGTCAGTGCATAGACAAGAGATGTAGGTAACCAGCGCGCATGCGCGGAACGCCGACCGTAGCGCTGCGGCGGCGGAATCGCAAAACGGTACTTACTTAAAAAACATGCCTCGTATTTATGAAAAAACCGCCTCAAGTAATTTTGCAAAATTGCATAAAATTGTAGTTGGTCTGTAGTTGCGCACATCCCCTCTGTCGCCAGCCTTGAATACAGGACAGATACGACACGTTTTCCACATTTTTGGAAATGTACACTCATTCAGGATTAGATTGAACAAAAATACAGTGGTTCAACAAGCATAATAAGAAAGTGAATGAAAATTGTCACCAGTCACGAGGAAAATGAAGACACCTGGAGTTTTTGTTCTTACCTAGCGATAACGATTTTATGAAGTTTCTTGAGGACCCAAGTTTATCACACTTTTCTCAACTCAGAAAAAATCCAGAAAATGCATTTTAATTGAACTGAAATATCCTGCTGATTCCATACTTTGTAGCGACCCTGTATAGGATTAATGATATACAAAGCTCCCTTATTAATTTTGTCTAAGAACACAATTTACACAAGACTTCATCCGGGAAGCTTCGTCGCGTGGAAATAAAACAGGAACAGGCCCTTTCTCATCAATAATCTAAGCGAGTTTGTTGCTTGTCGGCGGAGTTCCGTTTACATCGCTAATCAAAATGAATTATGCACGTTACAAATACAGGAAGCCCAAACGCCACGAAAATGAGTCCCCGATGGTAAAACTCTCCAACGGATATCATTGATCGATGGCGATATAATCGAGTCCGTCGAGTTAAATCCACAATGAAGAGTCGTTAACGCTTTTTACGCTTCGTACAAATAAGGTTTGATGGCGCTGTAAAACACCAGAAACAGCATCTCAAATTCTGTTACACACGATCATTGGGAAAGTTAATGTACCCCTTAATGGCGACGTTACCCGCAGACCGTATCAAAAATGTCAAGTCGCTCTTGCCTTTTAGGGTGCGGTCGCATCACGCCTGGACGGATTTAACGCTCTTTTGAAAGTGATGCGAATTGATATGGCCCTTAAAAAGGAGCAGAGTTCGGAGCCGCTGGTTCAATGCGGGGTCTTTCTGGGATGCACTAACAGCGGCTAGCGGCTTTTCAACTTTCGCGTGGGGTAAATCAACTGGAAGATCTAGAATATATACAGGGTGATTTTTTGAAAACTTCACACCTTAAATAACTTTTTGCAAAAACAGGTAAACTTTTGTTTGCACGGGGACAACTTTTGAGATAAGTTTTTAATGGATAGCGCTTACTCTCTGAGCAGGGTAGACACTCCTTTAAAAATTTTAAATGGAACTATCCATCTTGTGATACATCATTTGAAAGCTTATTTCACAAAGAGTCTGGCCATGTAATTAGTTTTACCACGTTTAACTTATTGACGGGGTAATAGATTAATAGTGCCTACGAAACAGGTTGCTTATTAAATTGAATATTTTGGACTCTTTTCAACAAAATGTATTTTATTAAATAAAATTTGTCCTTACGAGAACCCAAAATTTAAACAAACAACTTGTAAAAAATATGACACTTAAAAAAAATTCCCAGAATACTGAAAATTTTCTTTTAACATTATTATTAACATTAAAGTATTTATCATGTAATTTTTTAGAAAGTCCATGTCCACGAAAAAGAAAAATTATTTATTTGTAACTCCAAAAACAGTGTGAACAAAACCATAGAAATTCAAACCTTACAATAGATTCTCAAAATGTGCACCACCTCTTTCCATACAATAATACAGACGGTTCTCGAACTCCTGCTGCACTTTTCGGAAAGTTTCAGGTGGAATCCTCCTGCACTCGTTAATAATTCTTTCTCGCAGATCGTCTAGGCTAGTAGGTTGTGTTTTGTAAACCACAGATTTTAAATGACCCAATAGAAAGAAATCTAAAGCAGTCAAATCGGGTGATCGTGGCGGCCATTCAATTGTTCCACGCCTACCAATCCAGTGAAGAGGAAATCTATGATTTAACCAATTTCGCACATTAATGGCGTAATGCGGTGGGGCTCCATCATGTTGGTAAAACGATTCGTATTCATCCAACATTGGATTTCCTTCAGGGTCACGTTGGTTTTCTAATTGCACTGTGATTAAAGGATCAATAACGTTATCAAGTAATTCTAAATACATTCCCCCATTTAGCGTCCCATCAATGAAAATTGGACCTACAATTGCGTTGCCAAGTATTCCAGCCCAGACGTTCAGCTTCTGAGGAACTTGTGTACGACCTTCTCGAAAAATATAAGGATTTTCGTCACTCCAGTACCTGACGTTATGTTTATTTACAGAGCCGTTCAAAAAAATGTCCATTCATCACTGAAGCAGATATTTTTTATTAGATTTGGATTTACTATAATCTTTTCTGTCATAATTTCGCAAAATTGCAGTCTTCTATCGAAGTCATCTTCGCCGAGTTCCTGGAGAGTTTTCATCTTATATAGGGATGGAATTTGTGCAGTTTTGTAACTTTCCTTACAGATGAATAAGAAAGTCCAGTTGCTGTAGAAATGTTACGCAAAGAGCTAGTTGGATCCATTGCAAAATGACCAAGTACTTCAAGTTGGGCCATTTCATCAACGACTCTATTCCCTGCCCTTTTTTTGTTTACTACAGATCCAGTGTCTTGAAATTTCTGCACGAGATCGAGAATGTACCTAGCGTCAACATTTTTATCGGGGTGCCGTTCGTTAAACAGCCTTGCTGACGCACGAGCACAGCTATGCTCAAAACCGTAAATAAAAATTATTTCTACCCTTTCGGCAGTTGAATAAACCATTATCACTTGGACTCTCACTTTAAAATTTCACGCGATTTATAAAAAGGAATGTGAACAAAAAGATAGATGGTCGTGCCAAAGAAGTAGCCAAAAAGTTGAAACAAAAAATTGGAAACACAAAGTAGATAATTATTTAGCCAATTCAGTATAAACTGTCGAGTTGCAATATCAAGTAATGTCGAAAGAAAATTTTAAGTATTTTTGGCATTTTGCTTAGGTGTAACAATTATTTTTTAACAAAAATTTTTAGGCTTAAGTAAGGACAATTTTTATTATAACTGCAAGACAATAAATTTTGTTAAAAAAAAGTCCAAAATATTCCATTTTATAAGCCACTTGCTACAATGCACTTTTTGACCCACTACCCCGTCAATGGGTAAAAAATAGTAAAACTAATTACATGGCAAGACTCCTTGTGTAATAAGCTTTTAAATGATGTATCGTAAGGTGGGTAGTTTCATTTAAAATTTTTGAAGGGGTATCTACCCCGCTAAGAGGGTAAGCGCTATCCATTAAAAACTTATCTCAAAAGTTGTCCCCCTGCAAACAAAAGTTTACCTGTTTTTGCAAAATTTAAAATTTTTCCTCTATTTAAAGTTATTTAAGGTGTGAAGTTTTCAAAAAATCACCCTGTATATAGTACAGACTGGACGTTTACTAAAGACAAACACTCTACTTGTATCACAAAATTTAAATCTTTCATAGACATTCTGAAACGTGGGGTGGACAAGTGTTTCCCTTTAAAAACCGTTACCAATAAGAAAGGTAAAAGCAAACTATATTGGTTTAATGACGATCTAAGATACATGCGCAAACAAGTCCAATTGTCGCATTCTCTTATACAAAAACAATATTATCGCCAAAAAAGACTTTAATATTATTAAAAATAGCTATAGATCATCTCTTAGAGCTGCAAAGATCAAAGCCAATGATGAATACATTAAAAAATCTACCAATAAAAACTCCGCTGCATGGAGAGTTATAAAAAATAGAACAAACTCTTGTCCAGAGTCAAATTTGACGTCTGATGCATTTAATTCTTACTTTACCGATGCAGCCCGGAAAATTCTTGACAGTCTTCCTAATTCATCACAGAGCTCTAAACCTTCCAACTCAAAACCAAAAACAAACAATCGATTCACATTTAGGAAAGTATCTTACATAAAAGTTAGATCAGCAATTGACAATTTAAAAAACTCCAGCAGTACAGATGCCTACAACATCAATGTAAAAATGATAAGGTTTATAAAAAACCTTATTATTGTACCTCTCACAAATTTAATTAATGAGCGCATTCAACATAACACTTTTCCTGAAACTCTAAAACTTTCCAAAGTCATTCCTGTTTACAAAAAAAAATAACTGTAATGATCCATCGAATTATCGCCCCATCTCACTGACTCCGATACTATCAAAAATATTTGAGAGGCTAATTAGGGGGCAAATAAATGATTACTTTGAAAATAATAATCTCTTCAGTACTAGTCAGTTTGGTTTTAGAAACAACAAATCAACTTCTAAGGCGCTCCTAGAGCTTTCAGACAGAGTCATCGAAACTTTTGAAAACAAAGAACACGGGTTTATCTCTTGCTATGATCTAACAAAAGCATTCGATTGTTTATCACATTCAGTTTTGCTTGAGAAGCTTTCATCATACGGTTTCGATGAGGGCAGCGTAAATTTGATGAATAGTTTCCTTGGTGATCGATATCAATATGTAACATACAATAAAGAAAATTCCACCTGTTTGTCAGCACGGTGTACCCCAAGGGTCGGTCCTAGGTCCAACCTTGTTTTTAATTTACATTAATGATTTACCGAAATACTTGCACTTTGAAAGCGTTCTGTTTGTTTGCTGATGACTCAACGGTTGTAGGAAGTCACGCCAACTTGATTTTTTAAAGGAGCAAATAAATTCAGCTGACAACGAGGTTCAAAAATGGTTTGAGTCAAACAAATTATGCATAAATAGCAACAAAACCCATCATATAATCTTTTCATTAAGAAACACTTTTGAAGAAAGCGAACCAATTAAACTTTTAGGTGTACAAATCGATTCAAAATTAACTTGGGAGTCGCATATTCGGTATATTTCCAAAAGGATCTCTTCGAGATTGTATGCCATAAGACAATTGAAGACCAAAGTATCAACAGGGGTCGTGTTGGACGGCTTACTTCGCGTACATCCAGAGTTTGCTCTCCTATGGTGTATTGGTATGGGGTCACTCAGTTCATACATCGGTTCTATTTGCTCTACAGCGGCGATGTGTACGCGTCGTGAACGGATTAAAATATAGAGAATGCTGCCGCAAAAGTTTTACAACACTTAAAATTATGACTTTTCCAAGTTTATACATGTATAACTGTCTAGTTTATGTTAAAGATAGTTGCTTTACATTTGGATATATAGACCATGAATATCAAACCAGATTTAAACAATTGCCAATTAACGATTTTCATAGGCTTCAAAAATCACGGACAGCTGTAAAGTTTTATTGCACAAAACTGTATAGTAAGTTACCAGCACATGTTAGGCAAATGAACACTCTTCAATATAAAACGTATCTATCTTCTACTCCATCCAGGAATTTCTTGATTTCACTTTTTAAATATGTACTATAATAGGTTGATGTTTAACATGTTTTATTATTATTGTTATGTGCTCCCATGGGGCAATTCTGTGTCTTCTTCAATTAATCTGTGATTACTTATATTTCTGACTTACCTTTACGATATTACGTGTATTTTATAAAGGTCAATAAATATCATTATATCTAGCACTAAATCTGAGGGGTAAACCGCAGAAGAAATAGCGTACACCAGGATTATCAGCTACCAACTTGAAATAAATTCACAAAAATTTTATTGTCGTTGGAAAATTGGCCTCTATTAAATGATGTACCATGGAGGATGCGTATGGTTGAAATGTGTACTGATGATTTGTATAATCTTGATTCCGCTGCAGCTTATATTTCAGACATTATTAAAAAACAGCCTTTTGAATATTTTGATGGTTTACAACAGCTTTTTTTTCTGTACACTTGCCTTGACAGTTTGAAGTTTGGTTATTATACCTTCAACGATTTTGATGATGTTTCCTTATTTGTGAATGAACTTATAAAAATAAGTAGATTCCATTAAAAAAAAAAAATTCAATTTAATACTTTTTGAGCATTCTGTATTTCTCAGAATACTATACAATTCTCTTAAAATTATTGCTTAAGGTATAAGGACAATTATTCTAGATTGAATTATGTTATTGCTTTATACTCTGCTGTTTTCTTCTTGATAAAAAATGAATTGAATTCCCTTTTATTTAGATTTAACTATTCCCAGATAATTTTATTATGGGCTGCTTTTATTGAATAATGAATGTAAGATTGTCGTTTCTGTTTCAGATTTCCAAAAGTTAGAAAGAGAGGCTAGAATTTGTAGAAAATTACAACACCCAAATATAGGTAAGCATAAATCTCACGAGTCTATCACGCCATACTTTCCATGTTTGTTCCCTTTCGATCATTTGCAGTTCGATTGTAATATTAATGCAGTTGTTTTGTTTCTAACGTAAATAGTGTGCAATCCAGATGTTCTCAAGCATTTAGGTAATCGTTTAAACATTTTCAGTTAACCATATTCATCTCATTACGAATTGTTGCATGTGGTTCAAGTTTAAGTAGTTTATGACTTGCCAAACGATCTCAAGTACGTGTTTAGTTTATCTGTACCTACATTTAATGCTGTGATGGTTTTTGTTAGAGCTTGTCAGCACTTTGCCGTGGTGTAGTTGAAGAATTTCTGGTATTTTGATTTAGAAACTTTTTGCATGCTTTTTTAGTCATAATTTTCGTAATTTTCGTAAACGCATCACGGGAAGATTTTCGTATTTTAGACGAGATTCGAAAGATTTTGAGAGCACAGAAACCTTGTTTCATTTTTACCATATTTCGAATAATATAATATTCATTTTTTAAAATCGTAAGTTTTGCTGATTGTTTATCAAGGTTTATCCTTGTAATGCAAGGTCTCAGTTATAAGCTTTATTATTTTGAGAATTTTCCATTAATTTTAAAAAGGTGGGATGACACTTTTAGTTTTTAAGGATAATAGCAGAATGAATGAATGAATGAAATAAAAGACAACTAGAACATGCGTTTGAATTCAAGCACAACTTTGCTTTTGATAGTGCTAGCAGTCTTAAAAAAGTACACTATTTCAACCCATCAAACATCTCTTTATTTGTACCTTTTAAGTTGACATTGTCTCCTGCAAGTCACTGTAATTTTTAATTTTAAATGTATTTTGTAACTCGTTTGTGTTGCAATGTACACTAATTTGAGGAAATTATTTGTACAACATTGATTGTATTTTATCTACCAATGTCTTAGTTTTAATGCGTTTAATTTATACGTTACGTAATTAAATATAATCTTCATTAATGAGTGGTAAGCGAAATTAGAATCGTTTTTGCTCTGTTGTTGCCTACTGTCACAGTGCATTATCGAATACCGAAGAAGGAATAAAGTTTATTCTGAAAAAACTCAGCCATCTACAAGGAGCCTACTTGTTGCCTTTTATTTTGACAATAATACCCGAAAGTACATTCTGCAATTCCAACAAAGACAGTCTATCCCTTTTTATGGGTTAAGGAGAACTTTTGTTATGTTTGAAGTTCCAAATATAACAGATATTGTTTTTTCCACTTTATGTAATGTAGAAATATTAACTTCACTCTCATATCTTTTGATATGAATTGAAGTGTTTTTAAATTTTCATAATTATTGATATGGAAATACTTACCTGATCCATCAGGAATTAAATAGAGTGTTACATAATTAATTATTCGTATTTACATTTTCTTTACTCGTTCTTATTATTAGTCTATTACTGTATTATCATTTACCACTTCCCTGGGGACATTTTCAAACTCGTTTTTCAAATCTTCAAACACTATTTTGTTATGTACTTATTACTCTCTTTGATGCATCTGTGCATTAATTGTTAATTAGCTAACATGGTCATTCAGGAAATTGTATTGAGTCGAGAATGACAAACTTAAAAGCTCGGAAAGACTTTAAACGTTTGCCGAGTGTTTTCCATTATTAATCTAGTAATTGAACTTCTGTAAGATTTAATTTTTCAATCATAGCTTTTATAGTTCCAAATTCACTTAGTCATGACATTTTACGGCATTAATTAATAAGATCATGTCCAACACAAAAGCCAGTGGGTGAAATGTACCACGTTTTATAGGTTTAAATTGAAAAGGTTTTTGATGCTATACTTCCAATTAGCGTTAGCTGGGGTTTGCTAACTCTTAAATTTATGATGCATAGATTCTTCCTTAAAAAATTTATCTGAAATTACAGCCAGTAACCATACAGATGTAAATGAAGATAAAAAGAAATAGTTTTATTATCCTTGTCCTCTAAATTTTTTATAAAGAGGCAAAAGTACGATGTTTTCAATCGATTTGAAAGCAACTGCTGAGCTACAGACTTGAAACTGTAAACATGGCTTGGAACTGGATGACTATACCTCGCGAGCTGGACTAGAAGTTACATGTCTTCCGATATGCTGATGAGATGGGATAGGTTCATGCTATAACTATCAGGTGTTCCATTATTTTTATGTTTCAGCATGTATTGGAACAGTTCCTTCCACAGAATTGTTGGTACATGAGAAAGAACTATTACATGGCCACCACATTGTAGATGATGCTGTTTGGAGATCACTTTATATCTAAATAAAACCTGAAATCCACAGAGCATAAGAAGTTTTCTGTTTTTGCGTGTGCAAAGTGTTAACAATCGCTACAGCTAAATATTATATTACATTTTCATCCAACCAGAACAGATGCTCACGAGTATTGAATATCCTACACGCAGCTTTCCCATCGTCTAATCTTAAACTTCTCCTGAATCGGAACAACTAAAGCTATGCATAATTCGACTTCACTTCAATCTTGTTCGGTTGAAATTCTGGGTTTACAGCTCATCTCTCCCCGAATTGCAAACGTAAAACCGCTATTAAATATCGACGATGGGGCGCCCTCTTCTGAGACGCCGTGCCCACGTCGTTTCTTATGCAAGGTGGTTTGAATGTAACCACGGGATACCCGGCGTCTTTACAATACGTCGTCGCACAATGGGCGACATTCATTTTCTAAATTCGTCCTGACCTGATTTGCATCGGCATGACAAAATGTTATACAATATGTGTGTGTGGCAGACATTTGCGGGATGGCATTAACAATTCAGCGGAATAATGCCTTGCGTGCCGTATGTTTTGATAGAAAAAAAAGTTGAAACTACTCAAAGGAAAATGTGTATCAAGGATTCTTACTTCTCCGGTATTAAAAATTTTGGATAACCTGTACAGGATGTCACTAGAATGAAAGTATAAATGAACGTCGATAAAAATGTTGTACAGGATTGGGTATTTGCCATGTATTTATATTTTATTAAATTGCATATTAATAGGTAGCATCCAATCCACAAAACAGCTGTGACAGCTTATAAATTCGAAGAAATGGATCGTAAGGTGTATTTTTAATATTAAAGATGTGAATATTTAAAGGGATCGCCAAAACGCGAACGTATTGGCCGTGACGTCAGGTGTCTTACATCTGGGGTCAGCGCGTCACGCGTCAGCCTCAGCCCGTCAATTTATCAGTTTGCTGTTTGCGTTTATTTTGTGACAGGCGGATTAAAATACGCCAAGAAAAAGTGTAATACTTATGAGTTATGACTTCTGAAGCCATGTTCATTGTTATGGAATTTGTGTACAGCGACGAGCGGTTCAACGCGGCGGAGATGAGGAACGTAAAAGCAACAGCATAAGTGTACTTTTTATCAGATTAACGTAGCATTGATAATTTGATCACAGTGGGTTGTTGGAAACATACTATTTGTAAACATAAAAATGTACCCTAAACTTGACATTTGTTTTAGAGGTCAGAATAAATATAAATTGCCATTTATTTTCGGGGCTCGTTTCCGGTCTGGCTAATATTCGAATATATGGGGAACAATATCGTTCTTTATTATAACATTTCCCACTATCAACTTAAATCGCATATAATTTTTCATATCCTCTTCAAGCTATAACAAAATGGAAACTGAATGGTAAACACTTATAACCCCAAAAAGAATAATAAAACTTAGAGTAAGAATTAAGAGATCTTCACAACAGAAAAACAAACTTTGCGATTTCGGCATATCACATCTAGGGGTCTTAAACAACTTTCTCATACGTTGATAATCTCGAGGAATGGTTACAAAAATTTTGTTAGCTGTACTGACTGAAGTACTTTTATAACCATGCACAAAACAACACTTGTTTTGTTTTCCATACATAATAGATGCTTGTAAAACTACACAAATCACTTTTTGGTGCGATCTCTTACACCGTCCTTTCAATAAACACCACACAAAAGCTTTTCCAAGACAAGACTGATACTACACCATTAAACAGCACGCTCCTCGGTAATGTTTACATGACACTTGACGTCACGAGTTGAATAACCTTGGATGGAAGCGTTTTGGCGGTGACTCCTAAAATTCGAATTTCAGATCTGAAATTCTCTACCTACAAATATTTGTTTGTTTTTTTTAACATGGCGTACGATATATATGCACTTCAGGATTCATTTTACGTAATTTAAAAAAAAAAGTGATAATACCCTATTAACTGCATTGTAAGTCGAAATTTCATTAAAAGTAATGCCACAACAATAAAAAACTAATTGTAATCTACGGGTTTATTTTTTTTTAATAGGAATAGAACTGTTCAAGTCACGTGATGTGATAGTAACTCCACAAAAGGATTTAAACTTTCGTAAAATTCTAGTACCGCATTGGAAAATGAATCGGTATTGTGATCCTTCGCTTGACTCCCTTTAACATCCTGTAGCTGTAGTGTTACGAATAATTGCTGTGTTAAAGAGCTGATGATATGTTTACTTGTTTCACAATAGTTTGTGTGCTCGACGGAAACACCATGTGTAGCTGGTACTAAACGCTCTCACGTTCCATTACACATTTCATCATTCCGATCCAGATGTGTTTTAATTTCAGCTTATCTGTCATATCTGTCTTTCGTTTGTTTACACCGATCTATCAGACTTGAGCACCTTTTCATCCTGTATTACCCTCTGTCGCCTTACTAATTGATGTTTCTTGTTTTTCAGTGAGATTACATGACAGTATACAGGAAGAAAATTTTCATTACCTAGTTTTTGATTTGTAAGTATATCTCCAAGTTGCATGTAATGTGTTTGAATTGTGTTTTTTTCCGGAGACAGCTGAAAAGTTTATTAATAGATGCTGGAATGTTGAAACTTGTCTCTTGAGATGAAGGGAACAGATGACATCAGCTCATCTTTAGCAGTATCGAACAAATGTTTGAGTTCCTGTTTCGATATTGCGAAATGATCGCCATAAAAAACTCCTTTTTGATTTAATAATTGCAATTTTTTATGATTAGAACTATGATACATACTAATTATACTGTTGTGTACGTTTCTTTTGATAACTTGCTTAGTTTTTTTTTTGCCTCGTGTTTCCACGAGATCATAAAAAAATCGATAGGAGCTTTTAAACAAACGTATTTCTCGGTCTACCWGATCCTTGCTAATTGTGKTCCTACTTTTGATATTCTTACGGACGCAATATTGGATTTTTAACGCTACMAGATACATTTAAAATGATATAGGCCATTTAACTGCATTTAATAGCAAAAAGTGGGAAAACTGGTTGTTTATTCTTAGGCTTTAGTGGCCATTGTTCGTCATGTTTGGAAGATATCCTCCTTTGAAGCCTTACGGACTCCTGCAGTTGGAGAGAGGTGATTTCGCTCACTCCTTTAGCTTGCATAGAACATATGTATTGGTTTGAAAGCAAACAACATCATCTCAAATTATAAAAAATGACAGTGGTGAATGTACGCAAAAGTCCAGATTTTGAATAGCACTTTTCAGTTTGTTGTGGCGTGATTTTTTTTTTTTTTTTTTTTTTTTTTTTCATTTATTACCACACAAGCTACATAACCCGTTGCCTGACAATTTATAACGGGTTGTCTTATCCTCAACATTTTTTGTTTTTACAAAAGTAGAACATTTCGCGCACTTATTACCGTACTGTATTGTTCCCTTTTTTTTTTAGTCCTAATTTTAATGGTAAGAGTAAAGCTATCTCTAATAATTACAACTAAATTATTATTCTACTAAACCCGTCATTTCCGGTGGACACCAGGGTTCCAGGATGTTATCCGGTCCCGAGCACACACCTTGCCGATTAATTCTTGGTCCAGGTTATCCAGACGAGTCACCTGATGTGACGACTCTACGGAACCCGAACCTTCTATCCAATCAGTATTATTGTCTTCCTCTATAACGCTCGAACTGCGAGCCGGACACCTCATCCGCTAGTCTACACAACACTTCCAGCTTTTGCGGATCTCTCAGTATGGCTACGGTGTCTACAGTACCCAGCCGCCTTCTCAGCTCATATACCTCAGGATCCGCCAGAGCGCAGGCGTACACTGCATGCTCGGGAGTCCCGAGCTCACCGCACTCGCATTCTGGAGTTTCCTTCCTTCCAAAACGGTGTAGGTTCTGTGGGTATGSGCCGKGGCCCGACAGGRAATGTACAAGTCCTCTTGTCGGCACTATATAGTCTGCATTTCTTCTACCAATGATGGTAGGGAAAAACATCCTTACTCTTGCGCCTTTCTGACTACTTCCCCATTCTCTTTGCCATTCCCGCATCACCACGTCCCATACCTCTCTCTTTGTGCTCGCCTGCATACCCAGCACCCCCTGCACTTTGTCTTGCCTTCCCCTCCGCAGCCAGTAACACGCTGCCCTCCTTCTTATCTCCAGGTCCATGGGGATCGTGTCCGTCAAGACAGCCAGGGCGTCGAAGGACACCGTCGAAAAGGCACCGGTCACCCGAACGAGGACCCCCCTCTGCATTCTCCTTATGTGCTGTTTTGGTTTCACCAGTAGCAGTCGGTGTGCCCACATACTGGCTCCGTATCCGGCCATTGATGCCATTACCACACTCATATACAACTTTATTGCGGGCAGCGGAATTCTGTACCGCCTGCTTGCCATACTTAAGATCTTCTGCATCAGTCTCGATGTTTTCCCACATGTTTGCTCTATGTGGACTTGGAAGTTTAGTCTTTCGTCCAGCATTACTCCCAAGTATTTGTTCACTTGTTGCCTCTGTATGTGCTGTCCATTAAGACTGACTGCAGGGTCCCTCAGAAGCCTTCCCTTCATCAAGGCGCATCGTGTCTTTGCCGCGGCTACTTTCATTTTATTTTGGTTGCACCATGCTGACAATGTCCTCATGGCGTCCGCAGCTTTATACTCCAGTTCTCTCCTGGAGTCACCTAGTATCAATACTGCAAGGTCATCCGCGTAGGCTATTGTCGCCGCGACACTTCGACTTCGGTCCAGCTCCCTCAACAACACGTCCATCATTATGTCCCAGAAGATCGGTCCGCAGATCGATCCCTGGGGACACCCTTTTGTAATATGTTTCGCCACGGCTTCCCCCGGAAGTGGCGTGATTGCCTGAAATGCTTCTATAACTATGTATCTCGTGTAACTATTGCCCATTTTGAACTGGTCGACTACATAGTGTTTTTAACCGATCCCCATAGGAAACAATTCATTGGATCAAATATAGTTGTGCGCTGCTTTATGTTTTTCTCACCGAGATTTTTATTCCTTCGTCTCTTCATAATAAATCTTGTAGGTACTTCATGAATATCGAAAACAAAATGTGAACGCCTTGTACCTTTAGCATTTACTTTTGAATTAAGAAGTGCAATAAGGAACACTTGGTAAACTTTTATGCGGATCTTTTAGGAATACCCCGAATACCCAATCTAAACAATCTAGTCTACTAGCCCAAGTACGTTTTAATTTAAATAATATTACTAAATGTGGAAAACGATGTATTTTCCAGCAAAAAATTCTTTGATTTAAATATTTAGTTAGCTCTGGAAAGTAACGTGTTGTTTTTGTTATTAAATTTAACTAATTAGGATAGAAGACTTAAAATATTAACTGACTCTGTAGCACAAATAAAACTTATTGCTGTTTAGTAAATATTATTAATGGGTAGCTGGTCATTTCTATAACTATGAGTGTCCTTTCCGGTACATATCCAATCTTTAATTTACAGTATAATGTGCGATAATTATTAAAAAGGAATAAACTGGACTCGAACTTCCTTCTTATACTTGTATAATGAAGGTTAATATTAAATTTGACATATGTAAGTCATTTGTTTAATTTTTCCTGACGTGATCGGTTTGAGCATATTTCATATCGTCGTGTTTGAGTGATCAGCTATAATCTGGAATAAAACTCTTAAAGATAATCAACCCCAAGAAAATAAAATATTGGCGCACTTTATTGTCGTATACGAACTCACATGTACCCAGAAATTTTGCAAAGGAAGTTGATTTGTTTAAATGCAGATGAAAACCCTTTACCATTGGCTTTTAGTTATGAAACATTGCTTACAAACCATGGAATAGAATAGATAGAAGGAATCAACTTTTCATGCATCTAATTTGTGAAGTGAAACCACAAATAAATATGCTTTCCAGTAAACACTTAATGTGGTAAACTATTGCAATTTTGAACAATATTTATGAAATTTTGTTGTTAAGCACTGTCAGTTTTTTTTATGGTCATTTATTATATTATGCTTTTATTATGCACTTCAACTTGATGTTTTTGATTTTTCTAATTTTTGCTATTAAGTGTAGTTAAATAATCTATATGTGCTATATCATTTTAATTCTTGTAACGTATATATCTAACATGGCGTCCATAAGACAATCAAACATGAGACCACAAAACACATGCATCTAGCTTGAAAGTTCGTATAAATGCCTGAAAATTTATTACAATCCCTTTGATAATATGAGATAATGGCAATTAAAAAAAAACAAGAAAATGCAAAAATTTAAATAAACGCTCCAGATTCTCAAACTGCTTGAAAATTTGACCAACTTCTTATCTCTTACCGTTTCCGAGATCCCAATGGTAGGCATCTTCAAGGTGACCACCCTGTATGTAATTTCAAAAGCTGATGATAGGTTCATTTATAATATGTTTTCACTTCCCTTACATCACTGCCTACTTTTTACTCTTTAAAACTTGTTTACATCCAATGAATCAAAACAAGGGCAAAAATTTAGTCGTGGGATCCGATTTTTTGGTTGAATAGTATCACGCATTGGGTTACATCTTATGCTGCCGAACAGCTGTCCAGAATATATACAAACATTTCTCTTTGACCTGCATTTCATAGGATTTGTTTCCAGGGTGACGGGCGGAGAACTCTTTGAGGATATCGTAGCGAGAGAGTTTTATTCAGAAGCGGACGCGTCGCATTGTATACAACAGATTCTAGAGTCTGTCAACCATTGCCATCAAAATGGAGTAGTACATAGAGATCTTAAGGTAAGAGGTCCGCACTGCCGAAAACGTGCCACGTTTGCAGTGTTCAAAATTGTCGCTCGGCCCACGACGTGTGCTGATCAAAATCGCGTTTATTTATAAAACCATCGGGAAATTTTTCTTCGCTCGACAACCGCGGAATCTGTTTTTGAACGTCGATTCTTGGCACCACTCGCGAATAGTTTGGATACTAGATTTGGACAATAGTTGCTGGGTTCTAAACAAAAGACAAGGTCAGATCTGGTTGTCTTGTTGTTTGTTGTAAATGTGATTTTTTCCCATTAAAGAATAACCTAGACGATAGGAGAAAATGATTATCATATCGGAGGCTACGTATCAGAAGAAAAAAGGCCCTGATTGTCCACCGCTGGATTTTACAGATAGACAATTTTTGTGGTGAGCTACCCTTGTATTTTAAATAATGCCACACCCCCATAAACCGGGGCATTTTAATACTCATACGCGGTATGCATTCATTTTAAAAAATGAAAATTATTGCCATTGAATAAAAAGTAAAAAAAAAACACCCTGTTTGTTGAATAGTTACCCTTCAATTTCAATAATTATAATTCGGTGTGGGTTGATTTTGAAACACTAATACCGGCTTGTAAATAATTTGTTTGGGAAACTTTATGATCAAGCTATTTTTGCGATAAAAGTTAGGAAAAGGAGGTTCTCGATAAAACTTGACTCCGTAGCAAAAAAACAGGGTGATGCAGAGTTTTCGATCATGTCATCCCTCTTTCCTAGGCTACAGGAGGTATTTCTGTGTGTTTTCCAACATAAAACATAACTATCACGTAATATTCAAGAAGGACACTTCACATTCATAAAAAAAGCATTTTACCGGTTTTTTTGTGTATGGTTGTGCCTTTTCTTTCTTCTTGGGTAACTTGATGGCTTTCTTGAACATGAGAAGATGTTTAAAATTTGGACCGATGGCAATTCTCTTGAGTTCTCTAGTTTTCTCTACATTAGCTTAGATATGGATGAAAGCCATTTTTACGAGGCATGTTTTTTAAGTAAGTACCGTTTTGCGATTCCGCCGCCGCAGCGCTACGGTCGGCGTTCCGCGCATGCGCGCTACTTACCTACATCTCTTGTCTACGCACTGACGCCATTACAGTTTGATTCTTCATTGTATACGTTGTTTACTGAGTGTTTAAGATGCCTCCGACAATCGTGAGTCCCGCCGATTGTGAAGTACGGGCAGTTATACGATTTCTTAGTGCTAAAGGCGTAAAACCGATCGATATTCATCGTGAGATCTGTGAAGTTTACGGACAAAACATTATGAGTGATGGAATGGTAAGGAAATGGGTGAGAGCATTTAAAGATGGCCTCACAAATGAAAAACGGAATGGGCGTCCTTCGGTCGTTAATGAAGATTTGGTGCAGAAAGTGAACGAAAAGGTGAGAGAAAACAGACGCTTTACAATTTCATCATTGTGCGACTGCTTTCCTCAATATTCTCGTAGTGTTTTGTATCGCATTGTGACCGGAGAACTTGAATTACCGGAAATTGTGTTCACGTTGGGTTCCGAAAATGTTGACGGATTTGCACAAAACCCAACGTTTAGGCAGTGCATTGACTTTCCTTGAGCGGTACCACAATGAAGGTAAATATTTTTTAGACCAAATTGTTACTGGTGACGAAACATGGGTGGCCTACGTCACACCAGAATCGAAACAACAATCCATGGAATGGCGACATTCATCATCACCCAAAAAAAGTGAAGTTTAAGCAAACAATTTCTGCCCGGAAAATCATGTGCACAGCTTTTTGGACAGAAAGGGAGTATTGCTAGTGGAGTTTCTGCCTCGTAATGAGACAATCAATGCAGCGTCTTATTGTAAGACATTGAACAATCTGCGACGTGCAATGCAGAACAAAAGACGTGGCAAGTTGAGTAAGGGTATCGTTTTGCTGCATGACAATGCCCGTCCACATGTGGCTAATCGGACCAAAGATCTCATCAAATCTTTTAAATGGGAAACTCTAGATCATCCTCCATACAGCCCTGATCTGGCGCCCAGCGACTACAATTTGTTCTTCACTTGAAGAAACACCTGGGTGGTCAGCGTCTTCAAGACGATATCGAAGTCGAAACATTTGTGATACAGTGTTAACAAGTCAGGCGGCAGAATTTTATGAGGAGGGTATTCAAAAACTGGTGCCACGTTATGACAAGTGCCTCAATATTCACGGAAATTATGTAGAAAAGTAGATTAAGGTACAGGCTTTCATGTAAGATAAAATTATTGCGATATCTTTGCACGTCTTTTTTTTTAATTCCAAAACGCGTACTTACTTAAAAAACATGCCTCGTATTTTTGAAATCGCCTGGTGTTTATTTTGTATGTTTTGATAACAGGTATTTGTAAAACGTTATCAAAGTAAAGTAAATTGGAAATGACTGTATAACGTCAGGTACAATAGTAACACGCTTTAGGTTCAGGKGGATATCTGTTGCTCCCCTTTTTTCAAAATTCGTTATTGGTATTCTAGCATTTAAGTTTGCAGCTTTCCCTGTCATTATATGCTATTAAAATCTGGTGTTCGATTTGGGTCACTCTTACTATGTGCAGCTTTTCTTGAATTGACATATTTACGTACTGATTCCCAGCCTTGTAACTCACACGCCACTCAAGTTTAAATTTATTCCCTAGCGTGCGTAAAGTTGAGAAATAATTACCTGTACTTCACTCATTTGTATAAGTTGTAGGAAACAACACGAAACATTTAATTCCTTTAAAGAGTGTTAACTTACTGCTCGAAAGTAATATAGAGCAAATGGAAATAGAAGAAAAGATTAACTTCATTAATATAACAAATTAAAACTTATTTCATTCGGTCTTTCAAATGATTACCGTTCTCCTTTTCATCGTCATACTTCTTGCTTTCATCGGTGTTGAAAAGAATGACGGACGGTCGTCAATCTTTTCCATTTTATGTTCCCATATCCCTTAAGTTGTTCTCAACGTTCTCCTGGATTAGAAATAATCAAGCTTTGGGAAACTCATCAGGGTCTTATTGTTCATGTCGTCATCCGAGTGCGTATAATCCCGAATCGTGACATGAATGAGATCTGCTTCCCCTATATTTCGCAATCATTTTCCTCATAAAATTCAATAACACACAATGATGCAGTGTCGGTCTTGCATTTAATGTTTTATTTAGTAGATATACTGTGCATTCGAGTTAAAACGAGCCACCCGTTAATTCTGTAATTGTAATCCTGAAACACAGAAAGTTTTGACGGGGTGAATAAAATCTACGGTACACTAGAGTCAACCTGAGACATAACAAGATTTTGCATATTATGTGATTTTACCCGGTAGTAATTATTTTCCTTGTATTTTTGGTAATCTGGCCTATAGTAGAAGAAACTATAACGTCATCGATGGTATCATATTGTAGCCATTGTAGGATACCATTTTGTGATTTTGGCATCACTGGAAAACTATGAGACGAACACAAAGCCGCGTTGAAAGTACGGTCGCTGTTACGTCTTTGTTGAATTAGTGCCAAGAGATTTGTTGTGTGTTTATTTATGTTTATGTCTAAGTGGCTCTGGTCAAACAATACGTAACACACGTTTTTGAAGTAAATAACACCCAAGTGTATTTTCGGATTGAATTTTGTTTTTCTAAAACAGTAATAAGTGTAGGTACGTTTATTTTGGGGTGGACAGATGTTTTTTTTAGTACTTCAGTAGTACTATTTATTTTACCTCGGTATGATGATTGATCAAAATAGAGAATTTTTTACCTTTTGTAAAAGTTACTTATTAGGCGAACTAAATAAATGCTATTTTATTTTCATTTGTATATTTCATTATTTAAAATACAATGTTATAACGCCTCAAAAAGATTTTGAACAATTTTCTGTTTTACTTTCTTGATGAAAGTTGTTGATTATCTAATTAGGTATTTGCCATGTATTTATATTTTATTAAATCGCATATTAATAGGTAGCATCTAATCCACAAAACAGCTGCGACAGCTTGTAATTCGAAAAATGGATCGTAAGGTGTATTTTTAATATTAATAATTGTGAATATTTAAAGGGGACCGCCAAAACACGAACATACTGGCCGTGACGTCAGGTGTCTTGTAAATGGCCGCTTGTTTACATCTGGGGTCAGCGCGTCACGCGTCAGCCTCAGCCCGTCAATTTATCAGTTTGTTGTTTGCGTTCATTTTGTGACAAGCGAATTAAAATACGCCAAGAAAAAGTGGAATACTTATGAGTTATGACTTCTGAAGGCATGTTCGTTGTTATGGAATTTGTGTACAGCGACGAGCGGTTCAACGCGGTGGAGATGAGGAACGTAAAAGCAACAGCACAGGTGAACTTTTTATCAAATCGACGTAGCATTGATAATTTGATCACAGTGGGTTGTTGGAAACATATTATTTGTAAACATAAATGTAAGAATGTAATGTAAGAATCAAAAATTTACCCTAAACTTGACATTTATTTTAGAGGTCAGAATAAATATAAATTGCCATTTATTTTCGGGGCTCTTGCGGCTCGTTTCCAGTCTGGCTAACAGTCGTTCTTTATTATAACATTTCCTTTATTAACTTAAAACGCATATAATTTTTCATATCCTCTTCAAGCTATAACAAAATGGAAACTGAATGGTAAACATTTATAACCCCAAAAAGAATAATAAAACTTACAGTAAGAATTAAGATGATCTTCACAACAGAAAAACAAACTTTGAGATTTCGGCATATCACGTCCAGGGGCCTCAAACAACTTTATCATACGTTAATAATCTCGAGGAACGGTTACAAAAATTTTGTTAGCTGTACTGACTGAAGTACTTTTATAACCATGTACAAAACAACACTTGTTTTGTTTTCCATACATAATAGATGCTTGTGAAACTACACAAATCACTTTTTGTTGCGACCTCTTACACCGTCCTTTCAATAAACACCACAGAAAAGATTTTCCAATACAAGAATGATACTACACTATTAAACAGCACGCTCCTCGGTAATGTTTACATGACACTTGACGTCACGAGTTGAATAACCTTGGATGGAAGCGTTTTGGCGGTGACTCCTAAGATTCGAATTTCAGATCTGAAATTCTCTAACTACAAATATATATACGATATATATGCACTTCAAGATTCATTTTACGTAATTTTAAAAAAAAGTGATGATACCCTATTGTCTACAAAAAAACATCTCGAAATCTGTTGGAACACCTGCAAATTAAAAAAAACAGAAAAAATCTGGCAAACTCACAAAAAGAAATACCGATGTCATTCAGCGTTAATACTTGCTAAATTAATGCAGTTCAACTCAAATCGTAGGCCAAAAAATTTCACCATGGTCTATTCGTGCTTTTTGGTGGAGCATTTTATACAAATGAAATAAAACCATTTGGTTGCTAAGTAGAATTCAATAATAAACCTGATTTTATTAACATAAAATTAAAACACTTTTTTTCTTGCAGCCGGAAAATTTACTTTTAGCTAGCAAAGCCAAAGGAGCGGCCGTCAAACTCGCAGACTTCGGTTTGGCCATCGAGGTACAAGGAGAACAACAGGCATGGTTTGGATTCGCGGGAACGCCGGGATATCTTTCGCCCGAGGTCCTGAAGAAGGAACCCTACGGCAAACCAGTGGACATTTGGGCCTGCGGAGTCATACTCTACATCCTGCTCGTCGGCTACCCGCCATTTTGGGACGAGGACCAACACAGGCTGTACGCCCAAATAAAGGCTGGGGCTTACGATGTAAGTTTTTCACTTCAGTTCAATCTTTGTTCGCAGCTGAGCCATGTAAAATTACTTCCACATCCAACGGATGGGAAGTATTGTATCACGAAAAATTTTTCAAAAATTTTTATTTGCTCATTCGCTTTAAAATGGTCGAAAACCCAAAAAAAAACAAAATTTGAGCAAAACAAAATTTCTTGTCTGTGTGTCTGTGGTTTTGTTTGTATACGCGGTAACTTTCGAAAGACTTTAATATATAAACTTGAAATTTGGCAAACGTAAAAATCTCAACTACCCAAAGCGACCTATTGTTTGTGGGGTAAGTACGGTATCGGGAAGGGGGCAAAACTGGGGGTAACTAACCTTTTTGCAAATTATTTATTTTTTTATATTTTTTTTCGTTTTAGTATGTGATTAGTGGTATAGCTGCGAGTTGTATTCATTCTATGGTTCTATTGTTCTTTGAACAGTCGAGAGCGCATTCAAGCTCTTAAGACAAATTAATGCCTTTTTCAAATAACAATTACGAACAAGATTTCATTTCCAACATGATAATGCGAGGATTCATGTCAGTAGAGAGTCGATGGCTTGGTTTGCCAACCAAAATGTCGAATTGTTAGGGTGCCCCTCTTGTTCACCTGACATGAACCCAAGTGAAAATCTTTGGGGAATCTTAGTTCGACGAGTATATGCGAATAACCGACAGTATGCCACCATAAATCTTTTGTGATAAAGCTGTGAATGCTGAAAATGTGTATCAATAATTGCGTCTTGTTATACACGTCATTTGTTAGGAAGCTAGGTACTGAAGAATTTTTTAATTTATCCTCAAGTGAAATTTGATTTTACTTACCTTGTTTCTCTTAGTTTATGCCATTAAACATTTTTTCACGCTTTGATGCCTGCTTACCACTTATCAGTAAAATTCGTGCCTAGTGGGCAATATCGCCAACTCCATGGAATGTTAAAAGAACTAGCCATTCAAAGTCACTTTGCGCGCGTTTTCCAATTTTTTAAATGACCTGGAAATGCGTTCGTTTCTTTTTAATGAAAATTAAACAAATTGCATGCAATATGTGAATGTCTCTCCCACAATTTGCTGAAGAAGCAAAGTGAATCTATTTACTGCATCGTCTGGTCCGCATTTAATTCATTATAAGCTTATTATTTATTTAGCTGGAAATTAGCCAAGGTTAGTTTTAGACAGATGAATATTTCGTGCTGTGGTGAGAAACATGCAAGAATTAGGCGTGGCTACCAGACATTCTAATCTTATAAAATGAAATTTTATTGCACCTAGTAAAGATCCATCTGAAAATAACTTTATAGACAAGAAACCGCTGCAAATTGAATCAATACTTCCACATCCAATTGTCAAAATAATATTTACGCCATTTCTTATACTATACGATCAGAAATTAGGTTTTGAGCATTTTTTCTCTCTACACATTTTTTTCTAAAACAAACGGTTCTCGTTATATTAGTTTCTAAAATCGTTTTTTTCCAAATAACCCGAAAATTATTAATTTATCAAAAAAATTGTAAGAGTGCTTTCCGACCAGAAATTAGATTTTCTATATACGAGTAATACTAAAATTAAAAAAAAATCGTATGGACAGGGTCCAAAATACGTTTTTTGGAAATATTTCGAAGATGTCAAACTTTTGGAAAAATTTTCAAAGCACTTTTTGTGAGAAATTTTATTTCCTATTTGATGGTATTTTCATTTTTTGAATATGTTAAGTATTTTCGGAGATATTTAGGAATAACCGGTTTTTTAAGTGACGTTTTTTTGCTAATATCTTCTAAACAGTTTGCTGCACCGAAAATTTCTAGGGACGAATAATACTCGCAATTATACTAGTAATCACTGACTAAAACGAAAAAAAATAAAGAAAAAAATTGCAAAAAGGGTAGTTATTCCCAATTTCACCCCATTCCCGATATTTTAAAGCGATTGAGCAAATAAAAAACATTTTTGAAATTTTTTTACGCAATACAGTACATCCCATCCGTTGTATGTGGAAGTAATATAGGTGGTATAAATTTCAATTATTTTTTGCGAATGAACCATTTTTTTCTAGTACCCCAGTCCGGAATGGGACACGGTGACACCAGAAGCAAAGAACCTGATCAATCAAATGTTGACTGTGAATCCAGGCAACGTATTACCGCTGCCGAAGCTTTAAACACCCATGGATCTGCGTAAGTTTAACACTCACTCAGTCCAATCACTACTAACACGTTCACATTGCAGCAAAGGGAGAGGGTTGCATCCGTGGTGCACAGGCAAGAGACCGTGGACTGCCTCAAGAAATT